>QEOT01009222.1:24435-137049 GCA_003123785.1 Pterocarya stenoptera
TTGCACCTATATATGATCGGTACATTGGAGGCCAGGGCACAGTAGTACTTTTAGATCCCCCTAGCAATGTTATTCACAAGTGCAAAATAACTGAAACGAAGAAACGGTTTAAATTTGAAATATGCAGTTTAAAACCTCAATTTAGGAGCGCCGCAACACATTTTCCAAAATAAATGTGGAAAAAAAAAAACTGAAACGAAAAAAAAAAGGTTTATAACATAATACAAATTATAGAATACCGTTTAAATTTGTAAAGAAAAATAATTTTAACACCATTTAAAAAATTATCGAGAGCGCCGTCTGGACATGAAATGAAAAGAAGGTTTAAAATGGTTTAGAACATACTAACAATTTTCAAAACGCCGTCTGTTTCGATGAAAATCATGATGACATGAAATTGTTTTTTTATTTTTAAGAAAGTCATTGTTTCCAACTTCTTAGGTCGATCTGATGATATGCATCTAATTTTGTTCTAAATATGTCTCTATTTTTTCTTTTTTTTAGTTTCATTAGTACGTAATTGCTTAGTTGTGGGATTTAAATATTTATTAATAATTAAAATCTCATTTCATTACTAATTGGGAGACAACTGATCTAGCAACTTTCGTTTTGCCTTTTAATTTGAAGAATTTACACATCACCATCCCACTTTCATGATCTCACTATGTAAGATGAGTCACATTTATTATCATTGGATGAAAAAGAATCAAAAGATTATCTAATGATGATAAATATGACACATTTTATATAGTGGGATGAAAGTGGCCGGATGGTGATACGGTGTATATAGAATTTTCCAAAGGGTGATCATGATTTACTTTTGAAAGTAAATTAAGACGGTTATTAACATGCATGCATGAGTACTATGATGTCAGTGAAATGCGGGAAATGAGATGAGAATAGATGAGATGGTTTTAGATGAGTTGAATAAAACATTATTAGAATATTATTATTGTTTTGAGATTTGAAAAAATCGAATTGTTTATTATATTTTGTATGTGAATCTGAAAAAAATTGTAATAATGAGATGAGATGAGATAAAACCATCTATGTATCCAAATAGGGCCTTCATTAATCCATGTTTAACAGATGAATAACCTCCGGTCATTTCTTAATTATTTCCCACGACAAGTTAATATTAATTATGTAGTACTCTACTACTCCTCCTCAGTACTCCTACGTACGTACGTACGTAGTAGAATTAGGTTTTTAATTAGCCTCATCTTGATTAATGGCATTAATGTGTATTAATTTTCAGGAAATTGAAAAAAATTAGAAACAGAAAATATTTGGCCTAAAATTATAAGGACTATAGATAGCATTTTGTAAAGAATAATTACGAAAAAGAAGTAAAACCACAACAAGTGACAACTAATTCAATTCATTGATCGCGTAGTACTCTAATAATAATTCGTACTTAACATGATTAATTCAGCTTTCAATCTTTTGTACGCTGTATTTAAAACTAGATTCAATGATATATATAAAAAATAAAAACGCTTGGCATCTTCAAACAAGGGAAAAAAATAGTAACGCATTTCTTGGAAGTTAGATATAATTTACAAGAAAGTGATCATTAAACGTACGTATATATATAATTAGCACCTAGTAAAAGTGGATACTGCAAATTAAGAGAAAGTAGCTGGAAAACAAATGAGTACTCAAGGGAAAATAGAGAAACGAAAATAAACTTGATCATGATCTATCTGTAAAAGGCCAGCAAATCAAGCATGCATGCATCATACTATAATATATATATATATATATATATGTGTGTGTGTGTGTGTGTGTGTGTGTGTATAGAGTAAATCTATTCATCATCAATTTTCTTATTATCTTCTCATCATGCATCTTATGATGTGGTATTAAAGGATAGGTTCATAAGCAAAATATAATAAATCATCTCAAATCATCTAATGACACATTATGGCCGGGATGATGAGAATTGAAATGATGAGTAGTCATATATATATTTATATGATCAGGCGCCATTAATGGTTCTCAGCAACTGATGAATGTCCTTGAGCATCAATAGCTTTGATTGGATTTCACGATCATTAGCCAAGGTTTGAAGAAACTGTTTGGGAACCAAGCACTTGGCCTCTGAGTACAACTTCTCTTGAATAAGTGGTGATATTGCAAGAAGATGATCTTGGAGTTCTTTCGTATCATGCATTATTGGTTCTTTCTCGGCCTGCATCCATTCTGGTGAGAAGTAGGTTAAATAATCTAATTATGGGGTAGAGCAGTATGGGAGGAGATTAATGTTGTAGTTGTGTGCGTAGCAGAACTCGTTGGGATCAAGTAATGGATCGAAGTCTGCAAGAGTTGAATTGCCGTCAAAAGTCATGAGGACTTCTGCTGCCATCTCTAGATCATGCATTTGTTGGAAGCCGCTCATGATTTCTGGACTGATCAGATGATGCTTAAAGGACCCCCAGTTGGAGCAAAAGCTTAAAGCCACGGAAATAAAGTCTGAGAGAAAAATTATTATCAAAAAGAAAAATAAATCACAATACGAGAAAAAGTTAACTGAAAAAGGAAATGTATGGTTAGAAGAATGTGAAGCAAACAATCATTAGTTATATCAAAAACCGTTTTCATTTCATTCCCTTGTTAAATAGTGTAATAATTGGTCCAGTACAATAATTATACCTTAAATGAACAAAACTGCTTTGCTAAAATAAAGCAAGCAGAGTTAATTGGAAAAGTGTGAAATTATCATTTGTCTCAAAAGTTTAAACTGAATGAAAGATATAAATTTTATTATTTATTTTATATTTTAACACTCCTTTCACGTGTGGCCCAGTTTTTCTCTTAATGGGTAGTCCAACACGTGAAATAATATTTAATTAAAAGTGATAGAGTGTAGAGTTAGTATTCGAATTCAGGATCTCTCTCTGATACCATGCATATGAAATCACCATTTGTCCTAAAAGTTTAAGCTAATGGGAAGAGGTAAATTTTATTATTTATTTTATATCTTAACAAAAAGAAATAAAAAAGATAGGAAGAGAAGGTATTTTCGACCCATTTTAAAGCATGAAAAAGATGGAGTAGTGGAGCTACAAATTAAAGCATGCAGTTAATGAAGTTTAAAAATATCAAACTGAAAATCCATGCGAGAGGGAAAGAGAGAGTACTGCAATAAGAAAGACATGTTTCAAAATGATATCCAAAGAAAAAGAAGACATGATGATCAGAGAGAGACCTTAATTAGAATTAATTAGATGGTATCTTTGTGCTGTTCATGTTTGTTGAATTGCAGTAGACCGAAAGTCACTAACAACCCCTATCAAACTATACAAACTAACTCACAGTACTAGTACTGCTGACTGCTGAGTACGTACTACTGTTGCCATGCAACCCGCTATATGTGAAACGAGAGAGAGAGAGAGAGAGAGAGAGAGACGTGGGGAGAAGTGGGAGAGAGTTAAGTTAATTGCGGAAAAAAATGAGGGGATGATTGGCCGGTTGGGATAGTGTAACAACCTCCTAAACACAAGGTTTTGTACACGTGGCAGGTTCGATAATTTCCTAGGATTTCCATTATGAGCTGCTGCACAGAGTGCACCGTTCAAACTTACCTTAGGTTAAAATTTTTTTTTTTATTTTTTTTCAGATTTTTTATCATTTTAAAATATTTTTATAAAATATAAAAAAATATCAATACACTAATAATAACTTCCTTAATTATTAAGTAAATAAAAAAAATTAAAATATATAAAATGTTAAAATGAGTAGATAAGTTGAATGGATAAAATAATATTTTTCTTCCATTATTTTCTTACAGATGGCCGGCGGTCGATAAACTCTTCACATGCCTAATAATATTAGCGGCTATATATTTCTTTCTTACGTTATTTTTCTATAACCTTGCCTTGTAATTACGTACGTCCACTTTTACTTTGTTTTTTATTTTTAATTTTCCATCCATATTAATTTCCTGCGTTTTCTTGATCATTTTTTCTAATATTCTGATCATCACAATATAATTTATGGTGAAATGTTAATTCCTCGCTATAGCACTTGTAGTTTTGATCTGTAATATGGCAAGGGAATAGCTGTTCATGATGGAGACCGGGGGGATCGAGTTCTCCTATCGTCTATATCTTAATCCGGCCAGATTTTGCAGACATTTACTTTTCGGCGCGAGCACAGATATATTATAAGTAGTTAGTTAGTTTATTAGACATTAATAAAAATGAGTTATTCATGGCGTGATTCTTTTTTTTATTTTTTTAAAAATTTAACTCAAACAATATCCTTTTAACTCAAACGCCAATATCATTTCTCATATATGTGAAATTGGTGATTTTTGTACCATGTTGAAATTGCTTCAATCTAGACTCAATTTCTTAACAAGGGTATTCAATGAGGTATTTTGCCACAATTACTACATTGGGCACGTGCACTCTCTTTGCTATGCATGACAATTTTAGGTTTGAATAGTTATCTTATCTCATCTCATTCCATCTCATCTTATTTTTTTTTATCTTATTTTATTTTCAAATATCACTCAAATACAGATACTTTTTAACTTCAAATTTTTAATTTTTTCATCTAATTATTACCTAATCACTATAACTTTCTTAAACTTGTAAATAAAATATAAAAGACAATTCAGTTTTTTCAAATCTCAAAACAAAAATTATATTAAAAAAATTATATTATAATAATATTATAATTCTTTATAATATTTTTATTCAACTTTTTCTATTTCATTTTTTAAAATCTAATAAAATATCTTAACTCCAACTATTTTATTGCTATTCATAAATTTTTATCTCATCTCATCTTATTTCAACA
This sequence comes from Pterocarya stenoptera, assembly GCA_003123785.1. Lineage (NCBI taxonomy): Eukaryota > Viridiplantae > Streptophyta > Magnoliopsida > Fagales > Juglandaceae > Pterocarya > Pterocarya stenoptera. The sequence continues at coordinate 29,245 of QEOT01009222.1, forward strand.
TTCAAACAAAAAAGTCAAACTAGGCTCGGAGAATGATACAAAGTGCATTATTGTCCAAGTAGAGCTTCTAACACTTGAGATATTGCTTATCAGTAGTACTTCATGATCTTAGTACCGAGTGGGAGTTTCAAAAGCTAGATTTGAGTACTCATTCTTTGCGTGAGATCGTTTGTCTTATGTGGGCCCACCACAAATCATTTGTTAGTTGTATAGAGTATCTGACACCCTATACCATATGATAAGAATAATGATATATATAGGTGGTGAACGAGATTCTATATTGTTTGTGAAGAAGAAATTCTTACTTTTATAAAGTTTTAATGAGGCTCCAAAAAGACTAATCAATGATAATATTGGAACTTCATTGAAACTTTATAAAGAACAAAAACTTCTCATTTTCAATCAATATAAGATTCTATACACGTACTCTTATTCTCATATCATATGAGGTGTCCCAATCTTAAGACTCTTAATAATAAAAGAAGGGGATTCCTACGTCCACCACCACGAATCATCATCAAAAGTGTAAATTATTTTTAAAAGTATTTTTAAAAATTTTTAAACATTTAAAAAATATTCACAAAATCGTTAAAAAAAACATCGATCATTAACTATTAACTAAAAAAAAAATACAATCGGCATCCACTCGGTGAGTATTCTCCAACTAAATCATGGCGTTTAAAAATATAAATTATAATGGACTCCAACACGTACTTTTACTTACAACAAAGGCCAGTGCTACAGTGCAATTGCCGAACCCTTAAGGTTTAGTTTTTCTTGCGCCGATTTTAATTCTTCTATGTTTTTTCCGCCGCACTCTTCTTTACTGGGTGAAACTCACTTCCCTTACATTTACTGTGCATCAATCAGAAATAAAATAAGCAAGAGTATAAAGAACTCTGTTGATTAAAGAGCGCAAGTTCCTAAATTCAAATGTACGATAATTGACATAATTTTTTTGTTTGTATATACATTATAATCTTTTTACAATGAGTGATTGGGTTTTAGTTGAAGTTTCTAGTCTCCTATATTTATCGATGAATGGTTATATAATTTTATTTTAAACGTGGTTATGTCTTTACCTTGTTCAATTGTCCTTTAATTTGGTACACTTTTAATTAACCCTGCATGCCAAATAGAACATCTAAAACTTGTACTTAGAAAACATGTATATATATTTTATTATATATATATATAGAGTTATGTCACACTTTTATAAAAACGTTTACATGTACCAGCTTGGCTTCCCTAAATAATATTTCTAGCTCCATCCCTATGTGAAATTTGTGCGTAGATCTTGCTTTGAAATTTTAAATTTAAATATCCGAACATGCAGCAAGACCAAACCAAGGAATATATTCTTGAAACATACAATTGGAAGAAAATAAATATTTAAAATATAAAAAAGAACAAAATATATGAACAGAAATAACTGGTATTGTACGTTCATTACATTAAAGAGCAAAACATTTTAGGATGATAAAAGTATATATACGAAAACCCAAAGGTAGTCGGCGCAGCTCATGAGTAGTTGTTTTTTGTAGGGTCATGAATTAATTCATCTGTGAATGTATTGACCTTATCTATCTCTTAGGATATCTAAACGGCAGCCAAATGAGTATATTTTGGTCTTCTAATGATGCCTAAAGAGGCCCAATATGCAGATCGAACAGTCCATCAATGTGTGCAGTAATCTCCAACATCATCGCATCAACCCAAGCAAGGTGCATGTTCCATGTAGTGCCAATTGGCGGCTCCCCACTAGTCCAGCTGTGGGTTTCAACAACAACCTTAGTCTGGGCCAGTGGCACAAGATCTTGTGTAGGCCCTAGTCTTAAGGGTGGGCTCTGACTCCGACAGAGTCGAAAGAATTTCGGACTTCGACTCTAATGGGAGAGAGATGGCTCAGTTGGCACATTTGTGATGTCGTGCATCCTCAACACTGCCAAAGGCCTAAGGCCACCGTGCATTTGTTTGTCTGGAAGATGCCCTGACAAAAATTGAGATTGAAAATTAAAAATAGAGGAGACAAAGAGAGGAGATCGAAGACTTATATATGTGCATTGTATCCAAAAAAAAAAAAAAAAAAAATCAAGCCGTTGAAAAAGGAGCAAGTGGTGGGGATTTGTACCTAGAACCAAAAATTTAAATAAAATCCCAAAACGACAGTGAATTTTGAACCCAAAGCAAAGAAACCAAATGTGACAGATGGCTGACACACAAACTGACAGATTGATACAAACTGAGACAAACACATACTAATAGACTGATGAGACAAAAAGACAGACAGACTTAGACAGACACAAAGTTGAGTCAGACAGAACATGAAGACTTTCTTTGTTTGGAGAAGGAAATCCCAGCAAATATTTTTTTCTTTAGTTGGAGTTCGGAAGTAGGAGCGAATTTTTCCTCCGACTCGGCCTCCGATTCCGACTATTTTTTTCACAATAACTCTAATTCCGACTTCGAACTCCATTTTTTTCGACCCCAATGGAGTCGGAATCAGGGGAGACATCGGCTGAAGTCGAAGCCAGTAGAGTTTTTGCCCACCCAGACCTAGCCTCATGTTGAGTATGCGCCTTGGCCTGTCCAAAGTTATGTCTATGTGATTTCATGTTAAATGGGCTAATCTACTCAACCAACCACTTCTCAGCTTGGGGCACCACATCCAATTGCAATAGCAATCAACTAATTATTACCCTATATAGAAGATTGTGGATAGAGATAACACTAGACTCATAATAGACCCTTGAAAATATTTGTAAAGGCAAGTCCATAGGATCTCCCCATTCTAAAGGGAGAAGGAACTATGCATTAGCCGAAGGTGGCCTTATGTCCCATCAAGTCTATGTTTGTTGCAACTACGAGTTGCAACATCCTAAAAAATGGAAGCAATATATTTTGGTAGAAGGAGCTTTTTGTCTTGAACACTGTGTGATATCTCCTTATGAGAGCCGAAAGTCCTGACTCCTCTTCATGGTCTTCATTCTGAACGATAGTCTCGGCATTGTTTGATAAGGCACCATCTATGTCTGTAAGCTCATCCTCAATAAGGGGTAGAACTAGTAGACGTCCAACATCATATGGTTGCTCGGCTTGATCCATGGAAGACAAGCTCTCGGATACTTGAGAGAGTAACTCAGTAAAGACTTCCGCCAATACCTCGAACTAAACACCTCGTATAGATATGGTATGCATCTTCCGTTTGCAGATTGTGGCATGTCCGACATATGTAAAACTCCCGAACTATTTATGATATAATTTGGACAATTTAGAATATATAATATCTTTTATGTATTTCTTAATTCTTATTAAACTTATGTTCAAATGTAAACTTACAACTTTTAAATTTAACCTTTACATTCAATTTGACGTTAGAAATCAGTTAGAACGTATGCAAATGCTCGAATTTATCAACATTAAAACAAACAAGACCACATTCGAAGATGTGGCATACAATGTGCAAACATAGACTTGTACATCCGAACGTTACTAACTTAACGTTCGAATGAATTATAAATTGACATCCAAACTAATCACACTATAAAATTCTAATGTTATATAACCTACGCTCAAATCATTGGCGGACCTACATTTATCTAAGAAATTTTTTGAAAAATCAAAATATACCCTAGTTTTTAATCATAATTTTACCCCCCCACCCCCAAAAAATTTTTTTTTATCCCCTTATGCTTTGCAAAATTTTATAAAATTATAATATACTTAGAAATGTCTCTCCAATTTATTTCTATACTCCCAGGATTTTGTATAATTTCTATATATTATTTATTTTCAAGAGTGTGGTCTTACCAAAATTAAATCAAAACTAAGTTTAGAAGAAATAATAAACATATTAATATGGATTCTAAAGTTTTTTGTTATACAATATTAGACTTCTTAATATGGAATCAAAAGTGAAAATATAAGAAAAATCATTTAACGTTGATGATCTATATGAAAAATAATTGAAAGGTTTTATCCTCTAGACTTCATTGAGTAAGAAAAAAATTATTTAAGATCTCTATTATAGTATTATATGCTTAATGTGACACGAAAATATCTAAAGTTTACATGAAACTTAATAAACTAGCTTATATAATAGAATGAAAGATGATATTCTAAAAGATCACTTGATAGTTTCTATGAAGCAAATAAATTCTAAATATTTCATTATAGAATAATAATGGATGAATATTATTTCATGAAACATTATCGTAAAAAATATGAAAGATGATATTAAGACCTATTTTTAGAATTTTATTTCTATGTGTATATAACAAATTATCGAGGTCTAATTTTATATATAATTATGTTTTTATGATTTTTGAATCTCAATGTGTCACACACTAAAAAATTGGCCCCCTCAGAAAAATTACTGGTAAATTACTGGTTCCGCTACTGGTTCAAACCTTTTACATTTTGTTCACACTATATTGAATGTTACAACATTATGTTCGAATATGCATCTACCACAACATTTGATGATAACATTCGAATGTTCTTTGTGAACCGTCATAAATTGGATGTTAGTTTTGAACAGTAAACTGAATGGTGTAAATACAACTGTCATAAAAATATATTCTATGACAGTTAAACAGTAAACCGGCATATCTATTTGGTGATGGGGTTTGTGTGTCAGATGGGTGACAGTTTTTTTTTTCCATTACGTCAAGTATTTAGAGTCTTTTTTTTTTTTTTTTTGTGTGTGATGGTTTCAAAATCATGTACAATCTGTTGTAGTGTGTTGAATTATACTATGAACAATCAAAAAAATGAACACATCCCATGTAAACCTCTTTTTTCCTCCCTAAGGTTGCAAATGAATAGAGTAGCTTGTGAATAGTTCGAGCTCGACTCGTTATACTTAGTTTGAATCCGATTCATTTAATAAATGAGATATTTATAAATACTAATATTGATTTGAATATTAAACAAGCAAAACTTATATGAACTCAACTCGACTCAGTTTAGGTTCGTGAACAAAACTCGTATAAGCTCGACTTGACTCGTTTGAGCTCGTTTTGAAGCTTGTAATATGTGTTGTATATGTATGCGTAATATTTATTACATGTTAGCTGTATATTATATACTTAATTATATATTATTAATATATATATACATATAGTTTACCTTATTTAATATATTTATTATGTTCCTAAGTGTGTTTAGGACAATTTGTATTATTCTTTCTTTTATAGAAAATATTTTATGTAATTAGTTATGTAATATAAAATTAATGTTATATATTAATTTTCTAATCGTTACATGGATTATAGCCTATTGATATAATAATAAACTAACGAGTGAATACACATTTACATTAAACGATTACCAAATTAAACTATAAATGATTAACTATAATTTGTATACATAGTGCACATAATAATATAAGTTGATGGTAATTATTTTTAATTAAGGAATCATATCATTAACCCTATACACAATATGGTTTTCATTACACTAGATAAATGATAATACATATTGTAAGTTATAACTATTACTTATTATTTATAGTTGCATCTTATTGTATTTTTATAGTCTAATATATGAACTTGAACTTATATGTTATAATTATAGACTTATATCATATACTTGTAATACACTAATAAATATAATATTTAATAATGTAAGCTATAATATATTCATAACTTACATTTAATAATAATATATTATACAATTAGAACTTTTGATTTATTATGTTATCTATAAATTAAATGGTTTAGTTTAATACATTGATCTTATGTATTATTTTTTTAATTTATAACTATAAGTTAATTTATTTTATAAAAATTTATATCTATAAGAATTTTTTAATCAAAACTATTTGGTTGAATAGTTAAATGGTTAGAATTGTTTTGTAAAATTTAAATTTTTTTATATTAATCAAAAGATAAGAATTAGAATTAAAAAAAAAAAAAAACAATTTTGAGTTTGAGCTATTTGAGTAAGAGTCTGGAGCCAAATTCAAATAATATTAATGGTTAGCAAACCAAGTTCGAATAAAGATATTTGAGTCTTAATCGAGTTCGAATGAGTAAACATGCTAATCGAGTTCAAGTACCCTAGCTCGAATATGGTTCGACTCAATTTGTTTGTAGCCCTATTCCTCCCCTTTCGAGTTTTACTGCTCTTCTCGTATTAGTCACAATTAATCTAAGAATGAGATGTTTTGTAAATGTGATATGTTTGTTAAAAAAAAAATGGAAGTGTAATAACAGCTTCTCACCCTCGTTTGGGCATCAAAAGATAGGTTGGCATTAAGATCAATTTCTAGCTTCAATTGAGAAGTGAATTTACTATATATTTGTGGTAAATGCTGGTTTTATTATTTTTAAGCTCCTTTCCGTGCGTGCTTATGGAGTACATAGATCATACAAATAAAATACTATACCATCTATATAGTTAAAAACAAAGATATGAAAACTTAATTCTCCATCTAATATACTTATCTTTCTTTTTATAAGTAAAAATGAAATAATACACAAGTACAGTACGTAATTTGAAAGATAAAAGAGCATAATTGAGATCAATGCTTACAGGGTTCAGAGTTTCATTAACCATTAGAATAAAGAGATGAATCACTGCAAGTAAACCAAGTTGATCTCTTCTGAAAAATATGCAAAAGTTTCTTCCACATCTGAATTTACAAGTGATCGATTACCTCCCATGATTAGTTGAAAAGATGGCTAGTATCTTATACTCTTTTCTTCATCTGCTTCCAAAAAAAAAAAAAAAAAATTCAATAATCCCTACTAATAACAAGCACCAAAACTTAAATTCTAAAATAATCTTGACAGCCTAATCATACACTTACATGGTGAAGAAGCTTGTATTCTATCAATTATGTACTTTGTATGTGAGCTATGACTCTATATTCCATTGTTTGCAATCTATGGCTCATATAACTCTGCATCTTCAATTACCTTCTTCAGAGCATCTGGTCCCATAAACTTCAGAACCTATGGCATCAGATCAGACATCACGATGCTTGCATGGTACTATACAAAAAAAAGTACAAAAGAACCTTACAGACAAATGAAAGCTATATAAGCAATATTACTAGGTGTAATGGACCTTGGAAAGAACTTTTCTCCAGGTGCAGCACCAAACCCCATTAATAAACAATCTCCCAGGCAGATGCACAACAAGGGAAGATAAATGTTCTTTTCTNCAAATCATGACTTTCACAATTATCTCAACTCTTTAAGATCAGAATAAGCAAGTTCTCGAACATAAATGAAAATTGTCTAGACAAAAGTTCATACAATGCCAAATTTTATACTCACCAAAACCTAAGAATCTCCAAGGAAAAAAGGGGAAATTTTACATAAAAAAGTATTAGACCTCATTAGCATCTTTAAAACAACTGTGATCATCTTTCTTTGGCCAGCGTACTTGCCAACATCTGCACCAACAAAAATTAAAATAAAGAAGCACATTATTCCAAAGTATGATATCTGAGCAACCTTTAATTTGAAGAAACTAAAAAGTAAGCACATATAAGTCACAAGTCTAAGGCCTTGTTTGGTTATACAGATGAAATGAGATAAAAGTTAAATAAAATATTGTTCGAATATAATTTTTTAATTTTATTTTTGTTTTGGAATTTGAAAAAGTTGAATTGTGTTTTGTATTTTGTTTGGGAGTTTGGGAAAGTTGTAATGATTAGATGAGATGAGATGATTTGTGAAAACAAACCGGGCCTAATAGTCCTCAATAATGATATGCACATTGCGTACAACCTACCCATCTAAAATCTTCAACATGAGTGAGAATTGCTAGGCCTAATTCAAATTGTGTAAAACCATATAAAATCTATCAAGGCAGGCCAACTAAATTCATTCTTTTATGTAGTAATTCATCAAGGTCATGATATGCAGCTACCCACTTTGATTGTCTAACACTTGGCTTGCCCTAGCAAAATTTTCTGTCTAAAACTATAAAGGAAGAGTCAACATGATTTGGCTTGTCTGAATACCCTGCTGCTAAGACAGTTTAGATCCATTCCATCATTTTTAAGTTGGACTTGCAAAGCTATGAATGGACCACAATACAGAATTCTGAGTTCCTCAACTAGACTGTAGAATTTCTCAAAGAGGATAATTGCTTCACATAATGTAACCTGTCTTTTCCAAGGCGTCGTGCTAGCTCTTTAGCCAAAGCTCGGCCTGATGTGTCGCCATCAGTTGCCAGGATAATGCGAGAAACCTATTAGGTGAAAAAAGAAGAAAAAGAAGGAAGCAAAACCTGATCAAAAGCTTCATATCTGAATAGGCACTATTTTAAAGACATGCATTAAAATACATACCTTATCCAAGTACTCTTTGCAGTTCCAGAGATACTGATAGGCAGTGTCCTAACTTCACATGTGCGTGCACACAAATAAACAAAAAATAAATTAGCAAATAAATAAGAATAAGATACAAAGCTTTCAGACAAAAGATACCATCAATATGACAAGAAAAGCAAGATTTATTTATTTATTTATTAGCAAACAAAGAAAAGCAAGAAAAAATGAAACCAGACAACGTTAAACTTAAATTGATTCTCATTTGCAATTCATTTTTTTTGTAAGTAAGAAATCTTCATTAAAAGTGAAAAAGGCAAAACCAAATACAATTTTTTTTATGACAGGGGAACCACCCCACAGCAAAGCCCTTAAGACTCACCCATGGAACCTCAACCCCCAGGGCGAATAGCACAGAAACCCACCACCATGGCCTCCCACTTAAGCATAACCAAATACATAGGATGCATGTAAGGGTGACACCTATCTAGAATGAAAAAAAAAAACACAAGAAAACCATGGACGTTTAGCCCATTAAAATCTATTGAGGCTTTCTGAAGGAAAAGAGTATTGATAAAGAAAGTCTTCAGCTCCTCTGGCATCCGTTACAGTCCTCAACATTCTACCATTCATTTTCTTCCAAATACAACGCATATAAGAACCATCTTCCATACTACTGCATTTTGCAGGCTATCACCTATCCTTGGAGGAGTAAAATAAGTTTAAAATTTTCTTGGCACAGCCTTAGCCAAACCAGCTCAATTGAAGAAGTGACTCCACAATGCACAGGAAATCTCGCAATGGAGTAAAAGATGATCAACAAACTCACTACTCCACTTACACGTACAACAAATCAATCACAATGATATGTCTTTACCTTAAATTATTCATTGTGAGTATCTTATTAGAGTGGCTGTCCAAGGAAAAATGCAGCCCTCAATGGATCCTTAGCCCGCCAAGTACTCTTCCAGAAAAGTGAACTGTTATGAGAATACTTTAGAAAGAACGAAATATTGAACATCTATGAATCTAGTGGTATACAACAAACGAAGCTAATATTCCACTGAGGCATCCACCTCCAAATCTTGAGCTGCTCTAACGAAGCTAATATTTCACTTAGGAGAATTTACTAAGGCTGTGTTTGGGTAGTGGATTCAATATTTTATCATTATTTTTCACATACTTTTTACTACTATTCAATATTTTATCATTACTTTTTCACTACTATTCACAAATCATCTCAGATCACCTCACTATCCAAGCATAGCCTAAATCTCCAAATTGTCTGACACAAAAGCATTCTCAGCATGAACACCATCATACACATTTGGGAAAACTTCTTTGAGGAGCCCATTTCCACACCACAAATCATGCCAGAATCTGATCCTTGATCTGTCTCCCAACCAAAATTTGAGTTATGTTATTCCATAAATCCAACCCATGAGACCCTTGGACTTCATTAGAACTCAACCCACCCTACAAGCACCCCTATTTGGAGTCTACTACTCTCCACAAGACTTCTTTCTCTATATGAGGAAGTTTTTTTATTTTATTTTATTTTTATAGACGCATAATGGCCTTGATCGACTTGATCCCAAAACTTTACACCCATCCACTTCTATTCCAGTTATGCATCCCATTAGAAAATGAATTTTTTGGGTAATCCCCAATTAGAAAATAAAAAAATTTAATGCTTATGAAGGCTAGGTAAACATTATTGTAATGACTTAGAGAAAGCGAGCCACATCTGCTCTATAACCCAAAAGGACCAATCAATTTGAAGCTTCCGTAGAACTACTTATAAAGACCATCTTCACAAAGGTCAAACAGGCTCCAAAGAAGTTCATATCAGTGCATACCTTTTCAAAAGATGGTAATTCTTTAGTTGAAACCTTTCCAGGCGCACCACCAGGAACACTAACACAATTGCAGAAGCCAGCTTCCTCCAGTGAAAGCTTATCTATTTCACCTTCAACCTGCACTCAACATCAGATGCAATAAAACCAGGATATAGAGTGTGTGAGAGATTTGAACAACAGTAGAAAAGCAGCCCAAAGAGGTGATAGAGGTACTACAATGATGATTTCAGGCACATCATTTATATCATCAAGTCCGTACAACCTCTTCTCTGTACCCTTCTCCTGTAAATCAGTGAAATAGAAAGTCATGCAGAATTAAGATAAATAAGTGCATAACGGCAGATGAAATAGAACTCAAACATTTACATTGGAGTCCATTATCCTGGTTCAATAAAATTATAAAAGGTCAAGTAAATACGGAGTTNTTTACCAGGAAAATACTACAAATTAATGATTTGGACAACAATTCAGCACCATCTTCAATATCAACTAATAAAACTCCAAGCTAAGTCTCAGCACATTACCTGCCAAAATCTTTTTCCCACAGTCCGGTATTTGCACCCAACAAGCAGCCCATTTTGTCTGTAAGTAAAAGCAATGACATTCTGCGTATAAAAACTTCTACAGTAATTAGAAATTATAAACTTCTCACGGTTCAAGTTACTGAGAATTAAAGCAACAACACACATGCACACACAGAGAAGAGTAGTTGAGAATTTAAGATGGATTATTCCGGATGATGAAATGATAAAGCAAAGAATGTGGGGGTGGAAACAGAAAAGCTTTTCACCATTTGTTTTTTGATAGGTAAGGCTTTTGCTATTTTCATATGATTGAGAACATAAATAAGGTCGTTCCTACTTAATTAATCAGATCTGTGCAATTGAGGTTTAGCTGAGTTAAATTGAGTTATGTAATCAAGGATAAAAGCTCATGACTCATCACTACCCAAATACCGTGTGTGTGCTGCTGAGCAATTAGAATGCTCCTTAACTAAATGGATTGTTGGATATGGATTCTAACCAATTTTTTATAAGTAATAAGATACTTATTGATATAGAAATAGACATAGCCCAAGTACACATGAAGAATATATGAGAGTACACCTAGTTAGGAACTAGTAACGGTTACAAGGAAATCATGAAAGTTGAGACCATTAAAGTCTATAACAATTGCCCACATAAATAGTCTTCTAGAAAAGACTCTAAAAATTTTTCCAAAGAACACTCTCGATCCTCAAAATTTCGGTCATTCCTTTCCCTCCAAATACACCAAAGTAGGCAAATGGGAGCCATCTTCCACACAGCTGCAATCTATGGTATCCCCGTGATCCCTCTCCAACCAGTTAGTAGGTCGACCACCCTCCTCGGCATAACCATGCTAATAATCTTCCTTAAGAATGCAGTCCAAAAAAATAAGCAGCCTTAGGAGGTGCTTTACTCCTCCAAATGTTTTTCTAAGGAAAGTGATTACTAGTTTGAGTAGTGAGAACCTCAAAGAAAGAGTGTACAGAAAATTTTCCTTCGCTAGAAGGCGACCAAACCAACTTGTCCACCCCTGTAATAACTCCAATGGTGTATAACATGTTAAAGAACTCAGCAAGGATACCAACCTCCCAATCATGTGCCTCCCTAATGAAACTGACATTCCACTATAGCATTTTGGGGACGAGCAATGAATGTAGCATTTAAACTCTTCTCAAATTTCCCAAAAGTGAAAAATTCTTGAAAAACCTGCATGACATTCTCTTTCACCACCTCCCAACAAGTCTGAAAAAATGTCATGGTAAAACCATCCAGGCCTGGAGCTTTGTCTCTATTCATTTTTCTAACTACTAGTTGTACCTCTTCCTATTCAAAATGTCTCTCAAGCCAAACCATACTTGTCTGATCAACTGCCTCAAAATCTAGACCATCTAATCTAGGTCTCCAATCAAAAGGTTCCGAAAGTAGCTCTTCAAAATGTCCAGCTATGTGGTCCTTGATCACTAATTGATCTGACGAAGCAAAGCCATCTATGGTCAGGGTCTCGATGGCATTGTTCCTCCTATGTGAGTTGGCTACCCGGTGAAAAACCGACGTGCATTTGTCCCCCTCCCTCAGCTACAGTGCCCTTGACTTTTGCCTCCAAGAAATCTCCTCCATTAGAATCACCCTTTCTAATTCTGAGGTGACTTGGCTTTTGCGAGTGTTCTCGACTTCTACACCCTCCATACCTTGTAATTCTTGTAATAAGGTCTTCTTTTGAAATTCCACATTGCCAAAAACCTGTTCATTCCAAGACTTCAAGTCCTTCTTCAAAGCTTTCAATTTACCTGCCAAGATAAAACTCATAGTATCTTGTAGCTGATATGAACTCCACCGTTGTCTAAACAAATCCACAAACCCATCAACTTTTAACCACATAATCTAAACATTTTATTCGATCATTCATAAATGGGTACATGGGAAATTACACACGGAGACAAATAATGAACTATCCCAACCTGGTCGAATCAACCTATTTGCCACCCGTAAATATATCTTTTGAGAACTGGTATGGAGGCAACCATTTTACAATTCCATAATAAAATATTAATTTTTAAAATTCAAATACACTAAAGTCGAAGCAATAGTCAACAAAATTTTTGAACAAGTGATATTTTATTATGCAGTTAGTGACATGGGGAATCGCATCTAACTTAAGACTTCAATGTAACATGGTTCCTACCCTATGATCATCCACATAAATGTAGATGTTAAGGTTTAATATTTATACATTAGGTACCTTATCACTAGACATTTGCATAACAACATTTCTTCGCAATGTCTTCTCAGATATCATCCGCTCACCAAAATATGCAATCAGCTGGGACAAAGAATAAGAGCAATTGATATCAGTAAATTAGGCATCGGCAATTGCATTAATGGAATTATGGGAGAGGGAGAGGAAAGAGAGAGACGAGATAGAGACTAATCAGAAAAAAGTACCAGGAAGGGGCTATCGAGAGGACCATTATTCAAGTTCTCAAAGCTCTCCTATATACATGGCTTTTATCTCAATGCACACAGAAAATCATTTAGCATGTGGATCCCATAAACAAGTTTTTTAGCTAAGTTCGTTGCAAGTAATCACACAGTCCTTTTTGCTTTTTCTCCTAATTCATTGGAGGCATGTTTTTGTAGAATTGTCAGCATAGAAGAAGGTGACAACTCAGAGCCATTTGATTTCTAGCCTTATGCTTCCATGATGGACAACAAAAAGTGGGAAAGGCATCTCATTCAATCATGCCAGTGAATTGTTAAGGAGGAAATTGTATAAAGCTTTGAATGGAAAGCACAGGGTAAAAATATCAGGTCGAATAACTAAACCATCCATGTCAGGAATATAGGTTAAATGCACTCTTTTTCCTCTAGTAGTCTCGACCCCTTACGAAAGGAATAAGAGCAATAAAAGGACAATATAGGCACTAGTTCTTAAGATATAACAATAAGACATCACATGAATTTCCATATAACCAAATCAAGAATGGAGCCTATGTGCACAAAGTCAGAAGCAGCCCTTTCCATCCCTTTAAGCATCCTATCCCAGGTAAAGGTAGGATTTAATCTCAAGTCCTTGGCACTAAGCCAATAGACCTTCTAACAGATTATGTTCTTGTTATTATTATCATTATTACTATTGTTGTTCTAGTTGTTGTTATTCTATACCCGTATGAAGGGGGAGTTGAAGACAAGATTTTTTGGTGCCCCTCTAAAACAGGGAAGTTCACAGTCCACTCTTTCTACCAAGCCATGACTATGCATAATAAAATCCAATCTACCAAGACATCATTGATTAAACAAAGAAACTCTTAATAAGGTTATACTGGAAAATTGAAACAACTAGGATGGAGACCCCCTGTATCTGCAGTAAATAGAATCTCGATCCAGAACTGCTCTTTTAAGCCTGTCGCTCTATATATAATGTGACAAAGTTTTCCTTCTATTTGTACAACTACACCACAGCCTCAGCCTATAGGAGATTCATAATATAACGAAAGGACAGATTTTACTCAGACACTTGTCCTGTCAAAGATATTATTTCTGATAAACAGGAGTAAACCATTTATCCAAGTTTATATATAATAAAACCAGAAACAACCAAAAAAAAAAAAGAAAAAAAAAAAAAGGAAACAAACTTAATTTAAGAACAGAAGTTAAAAGTTATTCCTCCATCTTAACGAATAATGGTAAATTTGATGGATGGTAACTCCATTCCATTAATAGGCCAAATGCCTCTCCCGTGAATGGCTCTTGTGAAACACAAAGTTTGAGTCGAAGCTAAATGAAAAAGATCCACAGGTAACATTTAATGTATGATTAAATGAAGTCCAATGAATGTTTTTTGTGATAAATCTCAATGAGTGGCTGTGTCAGCCTATAGCATTTATACTCATTCTATAATCGTGGACAGATGGACTAAAGTCATGAGGCAAAGCTTCTACCATGAGTAGATACACCTTGCTTGATGCCGACAGTAATCATAACTGTATGATACATAAATACATGCCTGCCAACTCATATCAAACAGCTAATGAATAGCGTAGTCTCTATCAATCACAATGGCTTGAATGATGCAGCACACATAGCAAGACAACCAAGTCTACTTCAAAGAAACTAATTTGCTTATATAGTTGATGAATGCTTTGAAAACTCCAAATGGTTTAAGTAATTGACCATTAAGTTATTGTTATTAATTACATGTAATGGCGTTTGTGTTTCTTCTTTTTCATAAAATGGAAGGGAAATGGAAGGAGAGGGATAAATCCTAGGTCGGATACTGGTACATTTGTTAGTGATTAAAGAGTAAAACACTAAGTTTGAAGGGAAGATAGTCCAACACTTAAAGGAGTTCCATTGATGAGGGCAAAAATATTGGTTCCAATGGTACTGGAAATTGCACATACCAAAGACATGTTCATGCTGATAAAATCCTGCTTTGTGACCTTTAAAGTTTAATTTTTCAGAATACCAGTTCATTTAGAGTTAAAACTCCAGAAACTAGTTTCTCGACTTTGGGCTGATATAATGGAATGAAACGTCCTTTTTTTCAGAACTAGTTCAACTATTCCCCAATAATTTTAATCCTGATCTCCATTGTACTTCAACGGCAAACCTACTCATTAAATGGCACCCTCCCCTTGACAACAATGTCGAAGGGCATGCCCTGAAAAGATCCCCAACAATGATTCTTCATACGACAATTTTCAAAAGCTCACATAACTGGATAAAGAGTTGTTATAATCTATACATAGAGAGAGAGAACCATATAGTACCTTTGCACCTAGTGGTTCTAAGCCTATACTTTCCACTGATACTTGTCCAACGGACTCTACTTTTTTGGCAACTCCATAGTATGATGCTCTGCTCTCTGCAAACGCCTAAATCAAACAAAAAATTGGCTTAGTTTTTCCATTTTGCATAAAACCTACAAATTTTGACGCTTGTAATAATTTTACCTGGCCTGCCCACCCACATTCAGTGTGAAAACATCTCCACATTGCAAAACCCCTACAACATCAGTCACATAAGAAATAGAGCCTACTTCCTCAACCTACTAAAACAATTTTTTTTTTTTTATATGAAGAGATCAACTAGAAGAAGCGTCTTACCCATCTTGGATGATATGAAGAGATAAACTCCTAACCATTGACTGCCCACCTTTGCACTATGTTACCAAAAAAAGGAGATTCAAACACAAATTGGAATTGTTTAGAATATAAAATTGCAAAGATAAAAGAATACTGACAACCAAAGGTTATCTACAAAAGAGAAAAGTACAGTTGCCAATAAAATGATTTATTATGCAATAAGGATTTAACAAAATTGTGTGAGGGAGGACATACCTTGGGGCAAAACAACCGATGGTACCGTCCAGGTGTAACAAAATCATCACAGTTGATGCCAAGGACTTCCAATTTCTGTGTCAACGCTCTCACTTTGGAAGAACCATCAGTTTCAGGTCCTTTTTGCTCCACATGAGCTACATGAACAACCCATATTGTAAATTAAAACGATAATTCACTCCCCATTACTTCTGAGAATAACCAACAGTTATATATATATATAGACCACACTAAAGGGCGAGTTGTTGCTTCGAATTGAATATGAAGTTTGAGATATTTAAAGATTACAGTGTGAAAAAAAAAATCTCAGTGAGCATATGGTTTACAATTATTTTCTAAATGCCCTGTTTGGTTGCTGAGCAAATGCGATTAAAGAAAGTAAAATCTAACTTCTGAAAGAGCAGCGCATCGCTATATGCGTAAAACCAAAGGAAAATTATAGCTACGTTACCGAGCAAAACTCAAATAATCGAATCTTAGTTGAGCCAACATCTTGCTAATTGAAAATATATGCGAGAAACAAATTAACACAAAAGGGAAATGGCCGGAGCTTTAAAGATAGGGAGCGTTATCTGGATGAGGTTAGAAGTTCCTTTTTCCACACTTTATTTCTTTGGGCTTCTGCTAGTGATTTCAATGGAGCCAGCTTTCATGACTTTTTTGTATCACTTTCTAGCTCTTAACTTGTAACTAGCTGTTCTAAGTTGTATAATTCCTGTGTGGCTATGCCTATTTAATTCATTCAATAAAATTCTATTTTATCCAGAAAAAAAATTAACACAAAAGGCAACATAAGAATAAGATTCCATATTTATTTTCTTTTTCTTTTTTTCTTTTCTTGACAGCCAAACGAGGCAAATATAATATGTGTGTGCGTGTGTTGCGGAAAAAAAACAGAGAGAGAGAGAAAAAAAACCAGTAAATGAAAGTAAGCAACAAAGCGGTTGATTAAAATAATTGGGCATGAGTTGCAGTATAGAGTATAAATTAACAAAACAGGGTATAGAGCATTCAAGTGCATGCTGAAGCAAAGCAATACCTGGAGAAGTGGAAGGCCTGGTGGAGGGGGGGAGAGAGCAAGCCCAAGCACGGGAAAAACTCCTGGGAGAGGTAGTTATGGAGGCACTGAGCAAGTGTTTGCAGGAGGGGAAGATTTTGTAGAGAGGACGGCAAAGAAGGCACTGCCGAATGACTGCCATTTTTTCGCGTCCAACTTCGGTTGTTATCCGCTTCCTCTACTAGTTCAAGGACTAGGCGGCGATTTATCTACTTATTTATATTTTAATTTTAATGCCTTTTGGAGCCTATTTCTTTTGAGAAAAGCTACTCGGATGTAGGGCTGTGCAATCTTTCAAAAATTTTGACTCCATCTGCTTTTTGCTTTGATTTCGACTCTAACAGAGTTGGAGTGGTCGAAAATTAAAAACAAAATCAGAGTAGCTCTAAAAAAGTAGACGGAGTCGGAGTCGGAGTTCGGAGCTCAGCTCCTAACTCTAATCCAAGTCCGTTTTTTTTTTTTTTTAAATCCAGGTGTAATCTAGATTTAAAAAAATACTAAATGAACGGCATCGTTTCATCACACGGGAGTCCAAAACGTAGGACCCCATTTCCTTCTTCCTTCTTCTCAGAACCTCTCGGAGCTCCTCTACAATTCTCCGCCTCTGTTCCTTCTCTATTGTCGTCGTTGCCTCTTTGCGCCTCCGTAGTGTGTTGACTCTGTTCCCCTTCACTTCTTAGGCCAGTCTCCGTTCAGCTTTGGCCTCTGGTAAGTTGTCCGACTCGAAGCCCTAAATCAAAGAAATTTAAGTTTATGTTTTTTTTTTTTTCCATGTTGTTGGGTTACCTAGAATTAGTTGTTTTGGGTCTAGTTGTTGTGATTCTTGTGAAGTTGTGTTGTAGTAAGGAAATGTGATAGAATTGAATATGGTTGATGCGTTGGACTATCCAAACCAGTATGCATGCAATGTGTTTGATAAAATGTGTAAGAGATGCTACTACTTCAAAAATCAAAACCACATGACCCAACAGAACAAAGTTAGTAATATAAATTGTAAAATAGTAAACTAATAAACTAATATAATTAAAATTCAGTACTTTTTAATTTCATTCTAATAAACTAATATCCAAAAATAGTAGCTACCTACTCTTTCTTCATGGTTGTATATAAGTCATTGTATAAATATATTGATTTGATCTTTAAATTACTTCGATTGATATAGTATTTCTCATATTTCTATATATATTTTAATATCAAACAAATAAAATTCTCTCGAAAAAGCACCTCTTGTTACTCTATTATCTATTTGATCTCTTGAAAAAGGATAAAAAGCATGTAAGGTACTATAAGATGCTGTTTCATTAGGTAGGATGGTTAAAATAAAAAAACAAAGGAAAAACAAAAAACCATGAGTGGTCAGAATAGTTTATGAAAAATTCAACATTAAATTGTTTGGTAGTGGAAATGCTGCATGCAGTTCTTCATCATTTTATTTGGACCTAATTTGACCTCAAAAGTCAAGGCCATGCATGCTTCTCTTGGTTCCTTTCAAATTGTCCCAATTAGTTAACCCAACCCTTAATGTTTTTCTTGGTCACCCTATTATCTTTGCTTATTAGTACTGTGGTGGTCACAAGACACTCCATCTTAAATGAGTTGATGCCTTTTAATGAATTAATGTCTCTTTTCATCTATGTTTGTTTATGTTTAGCTTCTAATTTATTTTTCTCCATCTTAAATAAGTTGATGCCTTTTAATATAGCCTAGTTATTTTTTAAACTAATTTTTTGCTTCTAATTTATTTTTTTTCAGTTTCTTTGATTGTGATATAAATCCTACACCTAGTGGAGACGATCGTTCACAAGGGAAAATGGTGGATGCCAATGCTACTGCTCCTACACCGGTGGGTACTTCCACCCCTAGAGCCTCATTTAGGGCAACTACATCTAGAGTAGTTACATCTAGAGTAGCTACATCTTGTGCGAATAGTCGACTCTCACTCCCAATAGATATAGAGGATGAGGATATGTTCAACGAAGAGGAGGAGATGCCCATTGAGCACGATCAACCACCACGGCCTTCTAAAAAAAGGTTGTGGACATGGGAGCATTTCACCAAAATTCTTGGTGATCGTGTGAACCTGCAAGTAATATATCACCACTATGGGCAACTTTGTGAAAGCCATTCGAAGAAGTAAGGCACCAGTGTGTTAATAGCACATCGAAATGGTTGCCAACGATATAAGATCGCGAAGAGATTAGCGGCCACTGATCAGACCAAACTCAGTTACGAAACTTCTACAGCCATTGATGGTACACAGGCTAAGAAATTGGTCATCTCTCAATACAGTGAAAATATGTTGAGGGACATGCTTGCAGAGATGATAATTACTGATGAGATGCCCTTTACCACAGTCGACAAAAGAGGCTTCCGAAAGTTTGTACAAACTATTGAGTCACTGTGACACCCCGATTTTTACGTGCTGTTTATTGAAGGGATTTTTAATTAAATATTTAATTTTGAGCATTTTAATTTAATTTAACGTGTTTTCGCGAGATTATTTTTTATTTTTAAATCGGGAATTATTTTAATGTGCTTTTATAATTTTAATTATTGTTCTACAATTTAATTATTTTTTTATTTTAAAGAATGTTATTGTTGGAGTTTAATATTTTACTTTAACTAGTTTTGAGTTTAAATTGATTTATTTAATTTACTGTTTTAAAAATAGTAATTTTGAGGATCAGTTGTAACCCAAATATTGTGAGGATTGGATCTCATTTCTTTTCCTTCTTTTTTCTTTTTCCCTTTGTTTTCTTTTTCTTCTTTTTCCTTTAGCTATTTCCCGCTCGGCCTCTCTCTCTCTCCTGCTCGATTTTTCTCTCTCTCCTCTTCCCCACGCTATTCGGCTTTTCCCCCAGCCCGCCCCACCGACCGTCCGTGGCCCTCACCGTCGGCACCGCTCAACTCCCCACCGATCGGCGACCTGGCGCCTCTAATCTCAGCTCCTACCTCATCGGCGTTAGCCTCCACGAGCCGTTCGAATCCGCGGCCTTCCTCCTCCCATTCCGCCACCGTCCGGCCACCATTGGCTGCCATATTTTCACCACTTCTTCACCGGCCTCTTGCCATCCTAACCCACCTAATTTCGGCCCCGATCCATCGCCGGAGCCACCTCCACGAGCTCAACTTAGTTTCGGCCTTTCTGGCCTTCCACTGCCGTTTCGGCCGCCACCCACGGCCAATCATCGCTTCCACTAGTTTCACCACATTCCATAGGCCCTACCCTACCGTTCCTTAGCTTTCATTTGACCCCGTTTGAAATTAGGTATATTGTGTATTTCGGCCACAGTGTTTTTACACTGTGGAGTTGTTGTTTTGGTACTTCCAGTTCCTCCGTGATCCTCCTAAAATTATCATATAGCGCTGTAAATATTTTTCCAAATATCTTTTGAGATTTAAATATATTTTTGCACTAACTGATTTCACTGTGTTCTGGTTGGTTCCGGACTGAGTCTGAGGAGTTCGGGGGTGGATGGATTTGTGGACGGAGTAATTGTGTGATTGGTTATATTGTGATTGGGTTGTTTGTTGGAAATTGTTGTTGTGGTTTGGTACATAGCATATGTACGCATGTTCATGTTTGTAAATTGAAAACTGGGTTTTCGTGTAATTGCATTTATGATCATGTGGATATTTTGAAAACTGGATTTTCATGTGGAATGGATTTTTTGGTGCGTGTATATCACGACCCCAAGCCGAGATGGGGCATTATCTCGGTAGAGCTCCTCTGGTCACTCGGGAGCGGAATATACTAAGTGACGTCCCCTGGGTTGTCACTGGGCGACAATGGGATCGGACGAGTTACGTGCCGACTCCATGGCCCTTCTGCTGGCGGGGGCTAGAGGATGCCTGGCCACGAACGCACTGGGTGCGGAACTGGGCATCGCTCGTTATGCAGCCAGGACATGCGGATGATCCTTAGGGGAGACTATGGTGCATATAGATTAATGGAAAGATCGATAAATGGCTGTTTTCTGGGAAAATAGCGCGTGTTGGGTTTGGATAATTGTTTTGGGCCATTTTCTAAAAATGGTGGAAATGTTTTGATAGAAATATTTTTGGGCCAAATGGGATTTTTGGCGTGTATTGGATTTTTTACATATTGCATCATATGCATGCATGGTTAGATACTTTAATGTGTTTTTATCTCAGGATTGGTTGGGTTATAACTTACCTGCGGTACCAGTTAATGGTACTACAGATTATGTTGATGTTGATGTAGATGCCGAGCTTGAGGATTTGGCTCCTCCGGATGAGTGATCTGGGATCACTCGTGTTTTGTTTATATTTTCAGACTTGTATTATTTTATGGGACTTTGGTTTTGTTTTAAGAGGTTTGTATTTGGATATTTGTATTAAACTAAAATTCTGGTACTAGTGACTTATTTATTATTATCCGCTACGTATTTATTGTGCACTGTTTATTTGTTGCACACACTTGGCACTTGTCGTTGGGATGCATGACCGTGTCATTATCATCCTGACGTTATGATTCCCAATACTTTTTGTACGTGGGAGTTGGGGCATCACAGTCACGATTTCTCATTCCATCACGGTATACGATGATGCGAGATTGTACAAAGAAGCATGCGAATGAGAAGGCAGAAATGAAGAAAATGTTTATTACCACTGGCCAGAGAGTGTCATTTACGCCTGGAACATGGACGTCCATCCAAAACGTATGCTACATGTGTATCACAGCACACTACATTGACAATGAGTGAATTTTGCATAAAAGAATTATTGGATTCAAAGAAATTGTGGATCATAAAGGTACATCTATTGGGGCGAAGATGGATGTTGGATGTGGCACAAAAGTACCAAAAAACGTTCTAGCGAATGGAGGTCAAGGATGGGAGCCTAAGGTATGCTTTGTTGGAGCCAGCAGGACAAGGGCTCGGTGCGCCGAACGCACATGATTGGACTAGTGTGAGGTACTTTGTTCAATTTTTGAAAATTTTTATAACATAACCATGCAGATATCTGGATCCAAATATATGACTGCAAACTTGTACTTCAACGAGCTCTCGGGACTTCACTTCCACTTGCAACATAGTTGTGCTGACTCTAGGGGATTGTTATCTGCTATGACTACGAGGATGAAGACCAAATATGATAAATATTGGAGAAATATTGAGAAGATAAATAGATTACTATTTATGGTTGTGATCCCTAACCCCCGATATAAGTTGGTCGTTCTAGAATTTTGGGTAAATTCTGTTCTCGGGGCAGTGAAGGCTGCAGAGTTTATTAGAGTGCTCAAAAGTGATATTGATGACCTATATAGTCACTACAACAATAGTTGTCAGCCTTCATCCGCAACTGGTAGCTCTTCACATTCGAGACCGACGGGGTTGACAGCTTCCTTAGATGATACTGATCCATCCGGAGAGGTTACAGGCCATGTTATTATGCAACAGTATCATCAACTCATTGCAACGAGGAATATTATGCAATGTACGTCTGAGGTTAAACGATATTTTATAGAAGCTGTTGAGGCATCTAGTGGTGTATTTTAGTTATCCAGTCCTTTCCCGTATAGCCCGGGATGTGCTAGCCATTCCTGTCACTATGGTTACTTCAGAGTCAGCGTTTAGCACTAGAGGTCGCATGTTGAATGCTTATCGGAGTTCTTTGTCACCGTCAATCGTGGAGGCCCTCGTTTGCACACAAAATTGGATAAGTGAAACGCCCATTGGACTAGATACTGTTGGCGCTGATGCCGAGAGCTATAGGCTTGAATCGGAAAACTTTATATGCTTTTAAATGATTATTTAATTATTTTTAATGTTTCTAACTTCTATTTTTTATGATTTTATAGATCTAATTGTGAACCTTAACATAATTGCTGATGACTAAGAGTTTGAGACGAATGCCCCTTGAGAGTTGGATAGAGTTGAGAGACTATGGACTATGGAAAACCCCATTTCTTTGTGAGAATCAAATTTTACTTTTACCGTATTCAGTTTTTTATTATCAGTTTTTTTTCTTTATTGATTGTAACTTTCTATCTTCATTTTAGGTATGACCAATGGATCATTGAGATTTGAGTGAAATCCGTGTTTAATATTTATGTAGATATCTTTAAAGACTAAGTCAATGTTGTAATAAATAGAACTGTTATAATTTATGGTTACATATCATTTAGTTTTTAAACTATTGTATTTAAGTTTTTTTTTTTTCCAGTTTTTTTTTACAGGTTCAGAATTGGGCTTTAGTGAGCCCAAAAGTAAAAAAAGGGCATTCATTTAGCCCAAAAAACAGTCGGAGCTCCGACCTCTGATCGGATTTCGACTCTGTTCAGAGTCGGAGTCGAAGCTCAGCCCTACTCGGATCTATCCCGAGGAATTAAGAATATCAATTTTGTTTTTATTTATTTTTTATTTAATGATTAAAAAAATATTTTTTAATGATATTGTAAATTCCTTTTAAAAAAATGTTTAAGGATATTAAAAAAATAAATTATAAAATTATAAAAAATTAAAAAAGACCAATTGGTCTTTACAGGAGCCATTCTCGTGAGAATAATTCCTCTCATTAGCCATCATTCACTATCCCATATCCAACATCTTATAAAAAAAACCTGTCAGATGTGGGGTATGAAAGTAAATAATGGCTGATGTATAGCAAAACTTCTAGTAAGCACGACTCATTTCTTTTCCCTATTATTTGACTTGAATAGTTTTTTTTTTTTTAAATTTTTTATGACACGATTAACAATGTCTCCAATATTCATATTGGAGATATTTTTACAATATTACCAGTATGAAATACATTACCAATTTGTGTTTACTGATCGTGTTTGTGTCATGACAAGTAATAGATATTCGATTATATGGATCGATCCGAATCTGATCCATTAAACTAAACGTGTCAAACTTTTAAACCCTAAACCAATCCATTTAAATAACGGATCGTGTCGTGTTATCCATTTTGACCCATATAATAACTAATTAAAAACATATCAATACAACACAACTCATTTTAACCCGCTTCATGTAAATAGATTGAACTAACACGTACAACTTATTTGACCCAATTAACATAATTTTACATAAAAATCTATATTTATTAGTAGTGACAATATCTGGAAAAACAATAAGACTACTTAATTACAAAAAAATATGAATATTTTTCAAATTTTAACCTATAATAAAACTAATATTACAAACCCTATAATAACAAATATGAGCATAGGTTCAAAATTACATTTCTAACAATAAAACTATAAACATATTAAGATTTTCAATATTATTATCCAATAATAATAAAATTATAATTTTGAAATAAAATCTAAATAGATTATTGCACGTTGATTTTGAGTTAAGCGGGTTGACCTGTTTATTAATCGTATTTTAACGGATCAACCTATTTTAATACGAACTTATTTATTTGACAGGTTGTGTCACATATTATCATTCTTATAAATGAAGAGCATTAGAGTTGGGGAATAACCCACGTGAACCCATTGTTTCTAAAACTGTAATCTATACATCATTACTTGTCCTTTTGTGTTTTTTTTTGGGGGGGGGGGGGGGGGGGCNAATGGCCTGGAGGATTCATTATTGTAAGAAGTACTACTAATTCCCTCTTCGCTCATTTCATTAGGCAAAAAAATTTAGCAAAACTTCAAGATTTTTTTAGTTCAGTAAAAAATTTGTTGTATATTTGGTTAGGATAGATTTTGAGAATTAAAATATTTTTATTTTGGAGAAATTAACAAAAAAAATTAGATGTATTGTTTATTGAATTTTGGGAAATGGGGAGAAAATTTTAAATATAGTTTCTCTACAAACTATGTTTTGTATTTGAGTTTGTCAAATACAACACGTACTTAGGCTGGTTATTATTTGAATTTTGTTTTTAAGAATAAAGATATCTACCAAACTCACTAAGGAATTAAACACGTACGTTCCAACAACAACAATGTACGTACGATAAATTTTGATCAAGAAATCAAATTAAATAGTCTCTTAATATTGAGTAGACCACTCTCACCTCCAGCTCAAAAACAACTCCTCCATCAATTTCCAACTCAGCAGCAAAGCTTCTAGAAGGATCAGGAGTAACCTAGATTACTAGGTTGGCTGTGTGCTGATTCTATTATGATGAATATATTGTGTAGTGCTCTGGCAAGGTGTCCGTTGTAACAAATTCTACAACTATCTCTGTACAACAGTGTGCATATCAGCCGCTTGCTATTTTGTCTACAACAATTATGTTACTCAAGTTTGTATTTAAACCTTGTATTCTTTTGTAAATCAATGAGAATCAAATATTCATTTCCTCAAAACTCTATCATGGTACCAGAGCTGAGAAACGACTAACGTCCTCCATGGGTGCCTCCGAAAAAAAAATTCTTCCCCCACCTTCCTTCATTCCAGCAATGTCTCTCATCTTGTTTCTGTCAAGTTAAGCTCAGACAATTACCTCCTTTGGCGAGCCCAAATCATTCCCTATCTCCATGGCCAAGAACTCTATCACTTCATCGATGGATCCTCTCCCCCTCCTCCTCCGATACTTCCAACTTCTTCTCCCTCTTCGTCACTCTCTTCCCAACCCCAGCCAAACCCAGCTTACCTCCAATGGCGTCGCACAGATCAAATGCTCCTCAGTCCCCTTCTTTCGTCTCTCACCGAACCCATTCTTGCCCAAACCATTGCATCTTGCACATCCCGTGAACTTTGGATCAATCTTGACACCATGTTCACTTCTCAATCTCAGGCCAAAGTTTTTCAAATATGCCATCAACTAACCAGCTTCAAAAAAGGTTATCTCTCAGTCACTGATTACTATCAAAAAGTGTGTCTCCTTTCCGATACCATGACTGCTGCCAGTGAACCACTAAGAGATTCTGAAATGGTTTCCTACATTCTAAATGGTCTAAATTCTGAGTTTGAACCCTTTGTCATTTCTGTTAGTACCCATCCAACTCCCATTACATCTGCCGAGCTCTTCAACCTTCTCCTTACTTTTGAAAGTCGAGTTTCCCTCAACTCTGTCCAGCAAGGTCTTCTTCCACAACCATCCGCAAACATTACCACTATCTCTTCCCAACGGGGTGGTCGAAGTAACTATTGGGGTGGTCGTCAAAGTTATCGAGGTGGACGGAATCGAGGTGGCCGTTCCTTTCAATCCTTCCAGCAATCTCCCCAGTCCTCTAACAAACCCATTTGTCAGGTGTGCAACAAAGTTGGTGTTGCACTGCAATGCTATCATAGGTTCGATCAAGCATATCAGTTTGAACCTCCCAAATCTTTCTCTGCCCACTATACCGGTGCACAATCCTTCTCTGATAAACAATGGTATCCTGACTCCGCTGTTACAAATCATCTCACTTCCAACATGCAAAATCTCAACATCTCTGCCGAGCCTTACACAGGTGACAAACATATTAAAGTTGGCGATGGCAATGCTCTGTCTGTAACTCATTTTGGTGATTCTCAGTTCTTAACTTCTAAATCCAAATTTCTTCTTCGAAATCTGCTTCATGTTCCTCAAATTACTAAAAACCTTATCTCTATGAATCAATTTTGCTGTGACAACTCTGTATTTTTCGAGTTTCATGACTCTTTTTTCCTTGTGAAGGACAAGCGGACGGGAACCCCTCTTCTCAAAGGCCCAACACATAATGGCCTCTATGTTTTTCCATCTCCAACTCCTCTCAAGTCTGAACCTGTTGCTCTTGTTGGAGAAATGACTACTGTAGCTCACTGGCATCACCCTTTTGGCCATCCCTTCCTTCAGCTTGTGTCACATATTTTGCAAACCAAGTGCTTGCCTTTTCTCCTCTCTCAATCTAACTGTTTTTGTGCTAGTTGTCCTTTGCAAGTGTCGGCAATTATCCTTTAAAAATTCTGTTCATAGGTCTAAACGACCTTTGCATTTAATTTATGTAGATGTTTGGGGACCCTCCCCTTATATATCAAGAGATGGTTTTCGTTATTACATTTCTTGTGTTGATGATTATAGTCGTTTTACGTGGTTTTATCCACTTGCTTCTAAAGGTGATACTACTTCCACTTTCCTCCTTTTTCAAAAATACGTTGAAGGTCTCCTAGACACTAAAATCAAAATTGTTCAAAGTGATTGGGGTGGTGAATTTCGTCCTCTAACCCGTGCACTCAATTCTCAAGGAATCACGCATCGTCTATCATGTCCTCATACTCACCAACAAAATGGTGTCGTTGAGAGGAAACATCGTCACATCATTGAGACTGGTCTTGCACTCCTAGCAACAACATTCTTACTGTACAAATTTTGGACGGATACCTTTCAAACCGCTGCCTATCTAATTAATTTTTTTCCCTCTCCCAATCTTAAAAATAAATCACCTTATCTCCTTCTTCACAATCATGACCCAGATTATTCTTCCCTCAAAATTTTCAGTTCAGAGTGTTGGCCCAACCTTCGGCCATATAATAATCACAAGATTCATTTTCGATTTACTCGATGTCTTTTCCTTGGCTACAGTCCTATGCACAAAGGATATAAATGCCTAGACCTCTCCTCAGATCGCATGTACATCTCACGGGATGTGATCTTCAATGAAAATTATTTCCCCTTTTCCTCTCAACCTTCTTTAGCCCACACTCACCCCTCACAGAACACCTCACAGTCACCCACTTACTTACCATCAATTCTCGGCCCACGACCCTCTTATTCCTTACACACCCACTCGTCAATGCCTTAGCACCTCTCTTGAAATCCCAGAAGAACCAACTTCATACACTATTGCTGCTCGTTTTCCAGAATGGCGTAATGCCATGTTCACCGAATTTCAGGCACTTATTCAGAGTCATACTTGGACTCTTGTTCCCCCTCCCCCCCCTCTAACATCGTTGGTTGCAGGTGGGTATTTCGCACCACAGAGCAGACAACACCATAGAATGACGGAAGGCATGACTTGTTGCCAAAGGGTTTCACCAATAGGAAGGTATTGATTACTCTGAAACTTTTAGTCCTGTTGTAAAACCAACAACCATTCAGCTTGTACTGTCCCTAGCTGTCTCCCATGGTTGGCCACTCCGTCAACTAGACATTCAAAATGCATTTCTTCATTGAGACCTCAATGAAACCGTGTATATGGCTCAACCCGTGGGTTTCATTCACCCAGACCACCCAGATTATGTTTGTTGCTTACGGAAGGCCATCTATGGCCTTAAGCAAGCTCCTAGAGCTTGGTTTGCACAACTTAGTTCTCCTGTTTGTGTTAATATGGTTTTACTCCATCAAAATCAGACCCATCTTTGTTTGTTTACCTTTCTCAGTCCATTACAATTTTTGTTTTAATCTATGTTGATGACATAGTTGTTACCAGCTCTCATCCATCACAAATTGATCATTTCATTGCCTTTCTTGCTTTGATTTTTCCCATTAAAGACTTTGAAAATTTGTCTTTTTTTCTTGGAGTTGAAATCACTTATATGTCTGATGGGATTCACCTATCACAAAGAAAATATATTCGTGACATGTTATCCAGGACTAACATGCTTACTGCCATCGGGGTGACTTCTCCAATGGCAACTTCAAGTCATCTTTCAATTTCAGATACACATTCTTTCTCTAATCCAACACTTTATAGAAGTGTTGTTGGAGGTCTCCAATACCTCTCCTTTACTCGTCCTAATATTGCTTTCTCGATCAACAAAATTTATCAATTCATGCACAATCCAAAACACTCTCACTAGCAAGCAGTGAAAAGACTTCTTAGATATCTCAAGCAAACAATAAATTTCGGACTTCTCATCCACAAATCCTCAACCCTCCAGCTTCAAGCCTTTTCCGACGCAGATTGGGCAGGTTGCCAAGATGATCGCTGCTCTACCAGTGGTTATTGTATTTTTCTTGGTCGAAATTTAATTTCTTGGAGCTCTCGCAAGCAACGCATTGTTGCTCGCTCAAGTACCGAGGCTGAATATAAATCTCTTGTAAACACAACAGCCGAACTGATTTGGATTCAATCTCTCCTCAAAGAGCTTCATGTTTTTCTTCCCAAACCTCTCTTACTTTGGTGTGATAATCTTGGTGCAACGTATCTCTCCGTTAATCCCGTACTACATTCCCGCACCAAACACATGGAAATAGACTTCCATTTTGTTCATGATCGTGTAGCTACAAAAAGCCTCCAGGTTGCATTTCTTCCATCAAAGGAACAGTTAGCTGACATTCTGACAAAGCCAATAGTCTCATCTCTGTTTCATTTATTAAGAACGAGCCTCACAGTTGTTGACACACCGATCGGCTCGCGGGGGCGTATTGAGCAGACCACTCTCACCTCCAGCTCAAAAGCAACTCCTCCATCAATTTCCAACTCAGCAGCAAAGCCTCCAGAAGGATCAGGAGTAACCTAGATTACTAGGTTGGCTGTGTGCTGATTCTATTATGATGAATATATTGTGTATTGCTCTGGCAAGGTGTCTGTTGTAACCAATTCTGCAAATATCTCTGTACAGCAGCATGCATATTAGCCGCTTGCTCTTTTGTCTACAACAATTCTGTTACTCGAGTCTGTATTTAAACCTTACTTGTATTCTTTTGTAAATCAATGAAAATCAAATATTCATCTCCTCAAAACTCTAAAGATAATGTAAGCTAAAATTATATTATATGGGTTTAGAAACGCCCATTCATGGAAACAAATATAAAAAAATATTTAAGAAATTATATTATATGGGTTTAGAAACACCCATACATGAATAGCCGTTTGCTCTGTTTGAATTGTGGCCAGTCTAATTACTTGCTTATGCTATCGATTATTGTATAAATGTTGTAAGGAGATTTTTCCCACTTCACAAAGTCCATTGGGCCTTGGCCCAATACCCAACTCTAGGATTCCAGGATCACCCATGAAACAAGATGCCTATAAGGGAAAGTAATCAAGTGGCTGATGGGACTGACTCGCCTGACATCGCTCAGTCACACTCTGGTAATGGGAACAACTTGTATGAGACATAGCAGGAAATACGGAGAACCCTCGATCCTCTGACATGAAGATCACAAAAGAATGAAGCAAGGTCAATTAACCATGCCGTATTAATGGCACCATTACCCGAGATACACGTCACATTAATGGTGCAGTCGCAGAGTCACGCCGCATTAAAGGATTCTGACCGAATGAACATTATGAAGGACACAGACTCCATAGAGATAGACACGATCTGTCCTCTCCCCAGACCCTGGTATAAATAGCAAGTCTCAGATACGAGAAACTCTCTCTGATTCCTAGACTCTCTCACTTATTTATAAACTTTCAAGAGAATTTACTGACTTTGGTATCGGAGACTCCCCGGCCTCAAGGCCGCCCTCTCCCAATTGTTTTCTTCTCTACTTTTGCAAGTCCAAGTTCTAACGATCTAAGTTGCTAGAACTTGGCCCAAAGGTGTGCGAAACATAACGTTAACACATGTGTTTGTGCTTTTGTTCAATTTGATGTATGAGGCCGGCACTCTACCCTTTTATTAACTCTTTTCACGACTGAAATTCTGTCAGCTTCTATTTATCTATCGGCAATAGTTACTAGCTCCATCAAGAAGTATGCATCATGCATGCTGTAGGAAAGCATGCAGAAAGCTGGTGGCTTTGTGCATGTCAACTTATTTTTATAATGCTTAATTTCATGTAATTGGCTAATGCATGCTATGAGTTGGTCATTTATTAGTTCTGAATTTTTGGTCGTAATAGGTTTGTCTTTTATACAGAAACAAACTCGATGCGTGGTTTCTCGTTTGTTTTTTAAGAAAAAAGGCAAAAAGAAAACCATGCATGAAAGCTAGCTTCATCCAAAATCTGTTTATAGATAGCTACAAAAGTTCTTGTACGTGACGCCTGCATTGTTTCCATTGTTCATTCGATCTCTCCGGCCCCTCTATGTATATATTTGTGTGTGCTATCAAAGCAATCTCAAATTAAGCCAGTGCCCCAAAAGTTCAAACAGATTGATTAAAGGACTATTCGTCCATATATAACATCCTGAGAAAAATGCAAATCATGAAATTGTCATTCCTGCTGTATTTCTTTGTTCTTCCCCTTGTCTTGGCTGACCTACGAGTTGGTTTCTACAAATCTACCTGTCCGCAAGCAGAATCAATTATACTGCAAGTTGTGCAGAATGAATTCTCCAGGGATCGATCCATAACCGCAGCCTTGCTCCGCATGCATTTTCATGATTGCTTTGTCGGGGTAAGATATATATATATATATATATATACACACACTTCCACTCAAAACATTTAAGATTGCTTGATTAATACTTTCGGATTTATAAGGTCCCTAATTCAATATATTATTGTCGGCAAAAATTTGATGGCCTCAGTGAAAGAGAGATATCATACCATATTTATACCGACATCAATAAATATTATAGGGTCTACTTTATGTATCTTTCTCTCACACTTGGAATCTTTAAATTGGATAAGAACTTAGAGTGTCTTTTCCAATTCTTTGTACAGTTAAAAAGTGCATTAAAATTTTATAAAAATATATTTTGTATGCTCGCTTATTAACCAAGTATACACACTAGTATGGTTACGGAAGCTTGCCACGTCACCAAACATGAAGAATATTGATGTTTTTGACTTTTTATAACGATAGTGAATCTCATATAAGTAGTATATATATACATGATCTACTTGTATGCAGAAAACGTGCGTGATTGAAATTATTTTTCTGCCCATGATCATCATCAACAATTGTGCACAAACGCTAATGTCTTTACGTGTATCAGGGTTGTGATGCATCTATACTGATAGACTCAACCGAAAACAAACAATCCGAGAAAGATGCCGGACCAAACGAGACCGTCAGAGGATACGAGATCATTGATAAGGCGAAGAAAATCCTAGAGGATGCATGCCCTTCGACCGTTTCTTGTGCAGACATCATTACTTTGGCAACCCGCGATGCGGTTGCGCTAGCCGGAGGGCCCAATTACACTCTGGCCACAGGAAGGCGCGATGGACTAGTCTCGAATGCCGAAGACGTCTTCTTGCCGGGACCGAGAATCTCAGTGCCCGGAGCAATGAAGGTTTTCGCCGACAAGGGGTTCACCCTCAATGAAATGGTGACCCTTTTAGGTGCACACACTGTCGGAGTTGCGCATTGCATCTTCTTTAAAGATCGGCTTTCCGATGTCTCTGGGGGTTCGGATCCTCCAATGGATCCTACTTTGGCTGCCAAGCTCAGAAAGACATGTGCAAAGAGTCAGGACGCTACTGCATTCTTGGACCAAAGTACTTCCTTTGAAGTGGACAACCAGTTCTATAAACAAATACTTTTGAAGAAAGGTATACTGCAGATTGATCACGAACTTGCATTGGATAACTCCACCTCTGGTATTGTTTCTGGTTTTGCATCAAACAGGATTAGATTCCAGCAGAGTTTTGCGAAAGCTATGACAAAGTTAGGGAGCGTAGAAGTTCTTGTTGGAAAAGACGGAGAAATTCGTAAGAACTGCAGAGCTTTCAATCCGGCCAAGAAACAGCTAGCCTTTTAAGAACTTAACATTTCCTATATTCTGAATGTTTGCGCAGCTGCATATTATTTAATCCTGTTATCTGTACGTGGATCTTCGAATATAAATTAATATGGCTGATTTCCCTTCGCTTTTTATAAATTAATAATGGCTTGAGTTCTTAATTAGTGGCCTGAATTGTAGTTTGGGTTGTGTTGTTGGCGTGGATCGGGTAAATAAATTGATTATTAAGAAAATAAAACTTACATTGAAAACACATGGAAGGACTTGTACTTTGGATGTGAACAGAGTTAAAACTCATGTAAGGTTTTGGCCTAGTGTTGAACAACGATCTTAATCTGCAGGGGCAGTCAATCGACGAGGATTTGTTGTCAACGATCTTTAAAAAGAAATATTTTAGTCAGCAAAACATTTCATAAAAATAAATATATAAACTGACATGACTTAATATAATACGTTAGATTATAAATTAAACTAATTTTATTGTAAACTAGATCTAATATATCATATATATGAAATTATATTAATTTGTAAATTTATTTTTGTGAGATCTCTTTGTAGTTGTAGGCACTTCTCTAAAAGAAAAAGAGGGAGAAATTGTTACTTCAAATGAGCTACCGAGAATGAGCTTTTAAGTTTATAAAGAGATCTTATCATAGTAAATCTACAAACGAATGTCATTTAATATGATACATCCATCATATCTACTTTATTAAAAAAAGCGTTTTACAATCTAGTAGATTTATCAAAGAAAAAAAAGTATATTTTGACGTAGCACCATATCATACCATAATAGTTTAATGGTTTTATTTTATAAGATACTTTTCTAGACCAAGTATTTCTTGTATCGCAATAATGGAATGAGAACACAATCCTTGCCACCATGTCTTGGCCTTGGCCTTGGAAAACTCACTTGAAGATTTTTAAATTTTTATTATATTTAACTGGCCAATTGACAATGAGTGTAAATTGAATTTTATTTTTCATAATTTGGAGTGCAAATTGAAAAATAGGAGGTAGCTAGTTATACTTTTGGTATATGAGATGAGATTTCCCCCAAGATCATACATCTTTTTGTTTCAATTGCGCGCTATATTGCCCAATGAAAAAAGTAAGGACAGAACCATAGAGGTGCCAGTACTGGCCGTGGCCATGGCCCCATAGTTTTATTTATTTACATGATGAGCATAAAAATTAAGCTTGATCCTTGTAAATTTGTACTTAACCCAAATCTGTTTGATTTCATAAGCTATAGCCCATTCGAATAATTAAAAATGGATAAACACAACTATTCAGGCTTGGGTTTTGATAAGAATAAATCTTAATTAATTTACTATCTTATTCATGTTTTGGCCCGCCCCTATATACAAACAAAAACAAAAAGTACTCCCGGTGCTGTCCTTAAACAAGCATGTGAAAAGAAAACCTTTTGCACATGCACTTCCATGCATGCACACAACCAAAAACAAGATATATATGGAAAGATCAATGGTGTAATATATATAAGGAATTGATCTGTAAAGAGGTTGGCCTAAAATGTTTTCTGACCTTCTTCTATTCACTCCAGGAGAATATATAGAACTGTTGAAGATATATAATTTGATTTGATATTATCTTAATTTGATTTTCATAATGTTTAAGATGTTTATCTTATCTTATCTCAATGTAATTTTTCTATAAATAGGAATATATGTCTTGTATTCAGCAACAATTTCTCTAACTTCTTTTATATTATATTTTATTTTCTATCAAGAACTAGCTATAGGTTGATATGATCACGAAGGGCTGCACATAAATATATATATATATATTTATATATATTTATTGCTTCTCTTTTTTCAATAATATGCTACATGGATGAGAATGTATCTCAAATATAAACAATAAAATGCATTTAAAGTGTAGAATTTACCAAAATCTACTTATGATATGAGTATTCTAATTATTAAAGGTTGTCCCCATAAGTTGTCAAATGATAAAGAAGATCATGGCCGTGATAAGATAGACATATATAATAGATTAACTGCTATGCAAGGCCATGCGCAAGGGATACAAGTAACCATGTTGGCGCATCGAAGATCACACGCTTGGCGGGTGGTAGCTAGAACGATTCAAAAGAGAGGCGGCCGACGAAGATTGTGTGATTTTCATTCCTCATTTGAAATTATGTAGAAATGGCAAAAACATATAAAGGTAAGTACATTTTTAATTTGGTGAATGATAACTCCAATGTCCAAGATTTACTTGCACAATAGAACGTCGGTAAATTCAATTATTTATCAACTTTTAGCAAACAATTACATGGTGACCTCTTGAGAATCTATATAATGTTAGCATGTGAGTCTTGATACTTACATATAATTTAGTGCCTTAAAAATTACCTATAATTTACCCTTAATAAGACCCAATCCTCTTTTTATTATTGGAATCTCCCTTTTTTAACATCATAGAAACTAATTAAGATACTTTTATATTTAAGTGAGAAATATAGAACTATCTTGATTTTGGGATGAACATAAATGATAGTGATAGTCACGCCAATTTTTTAATGGGATTATGTAACGCCCCGGTCTCAGATGGGTTGGAGAGTTAGTTCCTATCACTTAAAATCGTCCTCCAACCATATAGTATATACTCAAAATTTCTCTATCAAACAAATATTCATTATTTTATATCAATTACTCCAGTATAATTAATCTAAGACATCACAAAGTCTCAAAATAAATGTCAACTTCTCACATACCGCATCATCAAAACATGCCAAATTTAACAAATAACATTCTTCAATAACCATGGCATCTTTTTGTGCTTAATCCTCTATACTTAAATAATCTCGTCCATGCTCCATAACCTTGATCCTTAACTGAAGTATTCAAATTATCTGGAAAATATTATAGAAATAAGGGATGAGTTGTCAACAACTCAGTAAGTAGAGAACATATACTAGCATGTAATATGAGTATTTACATAATTCAGAATGCAGAACAAAATATTTACTTTAAGAATGCAGAATTAAAACATTTTATCAAAATATCAAAGCGAAACTTTCAGAAAACTTTCTTATTCAAAAATCCCTTGACACATCATAATCTGAACATCTTTACATCATGTTAGAGCATCACATTCGGACAGACACCATGTTTAACCCCCATAGTAGAATTATAAACCACCATTATACCTGTGGTGGGGTCATATACCACTATTATACCCTTGGTAGGGTCGTATACCACTATTATACCCGTGGCTGGGTTGTATACCACTATACCCGTGGGTGGACCATATACTACTATTATACACGTGGCAGGGTTTTAACGGAATGATCAGAAACAAAACAAAATCAGATACAAATATAGAATTAGAAAATCATGCCAAACGTTTTCAAGTGCCACACCAGATCAAAACAAAGTACTAAATAGATTCATATTTCACATATTCAAAAACAGATTCAAAGCATCTCCACTTAATCAACGCAAAACTTTTCAGATCTCATATTCGCTCTTTTTTACAGTTCAGAAACAGAATGCTAAAATAAATTCATGTCTACACCAGTCATAACAGAAAATACTTCCTTCTTATACAAAGTTTAATGAGTAATAAAGAACACATGATTGGGGTTGTTTTCATATATCTTTTCAAAATATATCATGCACATTTTCATAAAATCAACATATCATGCACATTTTCATAAAATTTGGGCATATTATGCAAAGTCTAGTATAGAAACTTTGTTTATCTGGACTTTTTAACTTTTTTGAATTTTTCTACAATAGTGCCGAACGAATATCAATCGTCACTTATAAAATAGACACATAACTTAAATCTCTAAATAAACAAATAATTTGACATTTAAGCCAAAAATACTAAATTATTACTTCTTTTTTTTTTCTAGAAATCTAAAATTCTCATAATCCTAAAATATCATCACTTCTTAAAAAATCGATATCCACTTAATTTCTTCGACTAATACATTAAAATCTAAATTATTTCTATAAAATAAAGTGTGTGGCAACATATGTACTCAATTAAAACTAAGCCCATGTAAAATACATCTCCACTTGATATTCACTTAACATAAATCCAACTAAATCACAAGTTTACTTAACATCAAGCCCAACTTAAAATACATGTCCAAATTTTAAAAAGTCAAGCTAGGCCCCTATTCTGCCAAGTCTTTCCTATTAAGAACAATAATGTAAAAATATTTAAAAAGGGGTTTGAGGTGCTTTACGGATAATCAATGACCAAATGGCTTGATGGCATTTTCGCAAATACAAGGGAGATCATGTCCATCATGTTTAAAGCTAGCTAAAAGCTATTTTTCAAAGAGTCAAAGACATATATCTGTTTATGGAGAAAGAATAAAAACAGAACAAAAAAGAAAGAAATCGAAAGACAAAAAGGTTTAACGTCGGGATGAAGAGATTATCGGGAGAAAAACAATAGACTTGGGGTGGCGTGAGGTGCCCAACGGCACTTTCTGTGCATGTGGCGACAATGTGGAGGGGGCTGGTGACGTGCGGTAGCTTCCCAAGATGCAGTGGTGCCTGGTAATTTGTGGCTCACAGTGGAGAAATTAAATACCTTGTTTTGGTGTGGTGCAAATAGAGAACGTGGAGGTCACGTCTACATGGTGGTTCTAGATAGGATATGGTTGTTTAGGGCGGAATTTTCATGGAGCTTGACCGAATGTTTTGTGTTGGCTGTTGGAAAGGGTGGTTCCATGTGGTGGATGCACAAAATTTGGGCTTCCGCGGTGGTGAGGACATGCAAGTGGAGTTGGACGGCGGCTTGGTGGTCTGTGGTTTGGTGGTCACAACAAGGCGGCCAAGAGCTGGCGGTTGGACACAAGGGAAGTGACGGCAGTGGCTAATATACTCCTAAAGCTTGGACTAAAGGGCTATTGGTGAGTGCATGCCTGGCTGCGCCATCGAGTCTCTAGTTGGTAACGTGGGGATCAGGATTCACGGTGGCTGACTAGCAACTGAAGGTGGTGGTTTCCTAGGGTTTGGTTGCTGGAAACTATGTGTAGCAAGCTAGTTTGGAAAATGAATGAACGTGTTTATACGTGAATATATATATAAATACAAAGTTGTTGCCGTGAATGCGGTGGAAGGAAGCTGATGTGCATGCCATGGAAATGTGCATGGTGTGGTAACTGATGCATGGGTTCTCATGTGCTTGGGTTTTTGGGTGAACAAGGTTTGGACTAGAGGTGAACAAGAACTTATCAAACCGGCCGGCATTGATTGGAACCGGCCGACGGAGTCAAGAACCAGTGGAGAACAGGTCGGGATGTGGTTGGAATTTGAAGAAACCAACATCAGTCCAGTTTTGATCCAGGTTCAAACTGGTGAATCGACCGATATAATTATATATATTCAAGTGAAACGACTTGAGTGAAATTGGGTCGTTTCATAAAAATGGTAAAGAAACCTATTAAACTTAAGTCTGAAACGACGTCGTTTTAGAGTTAGGTTTAATCACCCACACCCCTCATCGTCTTTATTCTTCATCTCTCTCTCTCTCTCTCTCTCTCTCTCACAAACTCTCTCTACGACGGCAGTGACACATCCTTGAGCCCTCCAAGTCCAGCCTCCAGCTTCCAGTGGCAGCGAGCCCAGCCTCAAGCAGTAGCGAGCCCAACCTCCAGCCATCCCTCTCCACAGTTCCCAGTTCCAGCAATGAGCAAACGACATCATTCTCTCTCCCTCTCTCCCTTTCTCTCTCAAATCCGCCTACTATTGTTTTGTATTTTGTTGATTTTGTTGTGAATCAATGATATTTGTTGTAAGATCAATGATATTTGTTGTAAGATTTCTAGTTTTTTGTTGTGAATCACTGTGTTTTTCTCTCCCTTACTGCCACCGACGACGTCGACTAACCGACTGGAAGAAAACCGAGATCGACGTCGACGATTTTCTTCCCCTTCACCAGCCGGTTTCTGTCGAGATGATCTCACTTTCAGCAAGTCGGTGGTATCTAGATTTTGCATTGAAACCGACGCCGAACCCATCGGTGTATAGCTCTAGTTTGGACTTTTTCTTGAGTTTTGGGCTCCAACTCAACCTCTAAAAATGTTGCAACTTATCCTATAAATCTTTCGGCCAATTCCCACTCGGTCCATTAAAAGATTCTAACCTAATTATCAAGTCCAATAATATCTATATTCTGTCAAAATAGATTTTTAGGCCTGCAACCTACTCCAAAATTACGAGTTAAATGCCAAGTGGACTTTTCATACATGTTATTTTCATATGAAAAATGTTTTATAGAACCTGCGATCAGCTTGGGCTTGGTATTGGGTCTGGGTGTTACATCCGCCCTCCTTAAAAAAAAGATTTGTCCTTGAAATTTGCTGCACCTAAAGCAAAGTCTAAAATGCTTAATCCCTCATACCCATTACAAGTGTATTTTAATCCTCGATAATTATGTAGAACCTAATATTCCAAAGTCCTAACTTTCTCATGTTTTGCGCCCGGTGTCTAAATACCTCCTAATCCTCTTGGCGTACACATTTACGTACCTAGCGTCAATCGTCATACACCTCGGGTCCAGTTCATATCTAAAAATATGAACTTTAATAATGAAATTAAAGCCTAATAATAATCCCACCTTTTATTTTTCTTGCTAAATCTCATGTATTATTGCAAAAAGAACTTTTAGCATAAAATCTTCACCTCCACTAAAATAAAAATGTTTAAACTTAAGTCCTAAGTGATCTCGATTCTCAAGTCATGACTAGTTTCCGAACCACAAAGTTTACTCACAAACCATTATATAACCAAAAACCACGCTTCCATTGCGCACTCTGACAAATTTGACAAAATGTCTAAAACTAAGAGTCTAATACATTTCAATACCTACCAAGATGACTCTTACCACACTTTGATAGCAACCCAATTTTTTGTCTCCTAAATCCATGCACACTCACTTATACTCTTAAATATTCTCTTTCTTTCTCAATTGCAATCAATAACCTTAAGACCTGAAAAGAATCATCTCTTAATTAAAACCTGCTGAATCTATAACCTCAAATTCAATAATAATTAATTGCCCAAAATCTACAAAATATATGACCTTACATATGAAAATATTTGCATCTTAAAGCCTACAAAATCTAGGGCCTTAAATTTCATCCGACTCATTGTTAAAGCATGGTGGATCTAAATTCTAAAATCTTATCAAAATCGTTCTCCAAAGTCTGTCGAATGTTAAAATTAAAACTCAAAATGATTTTTTTTAATATTCTACAACATCTAAATCTTAAACTTTATCAAGATCACTTATTAAAGTCTACTGAATCTAAACTCGTAAATCCCATAGAATCTACAATCTTGAATCCTATACCAAAAAAAAAAAAAAACCTTCATTAAAGCTGGTAGAATCCAAAATCGTAAATACCATCGAATCATCCTTAAGATACACAACATCTAAAACTTCATATGTAATACAAATAATTTTTTATTATCTCGATCAAGCTTATATACACCTCCAAAATCTACACCTTCAAACTCTGAACTTTAAAATATTATCAAAATTATTTCCTATAGTCCACAGAGTAAGTCTACCAGATTTAAACCTCTAATGTCATGAAAATCATTACTAAAGTCTACAAATTTAAGACTTCAGATCCCATCAAAATCATCTTTAAAGTTTGTAAAAATCATAAACCTCAGATACTCAAAAACCTAATCCCTAAAGTCTACAGAATTTCAAACTTTAAATATCCATATAATCTTCTCTTATTCTTCAAATTTCTATACCTCAAATCTGAAGTTACTTCCTAAACCCACGATATCCAAAACCTCGTATGTTATAGTCTGCAGAATCTCAGACTTGACTTTGATACCAACTGTAACTCTTCGATCTCGGATGGGTCGGAGAATTAGGTGGTCTCTTAAAATCGCCTTCCAACCACATATTATATACTCCAAATTTCTCTATCAAACAAATACTCATTACTTCACATCAATTAATCCAGTATAATTAATCTGTCTCGTTTGTTTTTGCAGATGAGATGACTTGAGATTAAAGTTAAAAGTTAAATAAAATATTGTTAGAATATATTTTTTTAATATTATTTTTGTTTTGGAATTTGAAAAAAAAAGAATTGTTTATTTTATTTTATATGAAAATCTGAAAACGTTGTAATGATTAGATGAGATGAGATGAGTTGTGAAAATAAACGAGGCCTTAGACATCACAAAGTCTCAAAATAAATGTCAACCTATCACATAGTACCACGTCATCAAAACACACCAAATTTAATGAATAACATTCTTCAATAACAATGACATCTTTTTGTGCTTAATCCTATATACTTAAATAATCTCACCCATACTCCTTAATATTGATCATCAACTGAAACATTCAAATCATCTGAAAAATATTATGGAGATAAGGGGTACGTTATTAACAACTCAATAAATAGAGAACATATGCTGACATGTAAACATGAGCATTTACAAATTCAGAATGCAGAACAAAGTATTTACTTTTAGAATGTAGAATCAAAACGTGTTATCAAAATATGAGAGTGAAATTTTCAGAAAACTTGCTTATTCAAAAATCATTTGACACATCATAATCTGAGACATCATCTTTATATCATATCAAAGCATCACATTGGGACAAAAAGATTAAATTAGAATAGAAATGCAGTGGAACCCATTTTTGGTGCAGGCTAAAAAATGGTCTCTTTCTCCCCTTCCTCAATCTTTGTTTAATTGTTTCTATCTTGCGTAGAAAAATGGCTGAGGAAGAGACAGAGAGAAATGGAGTGTTGTAGTGGGAAAAGTTAGCCTCTTGGACCTCGGGACGATGGAGATGTAACCTTACGGAGATGTGGTAGTAGGATTGAGTGACTTTTGCTGAACAATAATGAAGATTATTAGAGCTCTCAGTTGCCTCCAGAGTAGTTTGAAGTTGTGGTGGTGAGATGGCAGTCAGGGATTTTTTTTTTTCTCAATTGGCAGTCAAGGATTATTACGAGGCATTGGAGTAATTTTAAGGGAGAGAGAGATCCAGATCTTGTCAAGCCAAATATAATGAAATAACTCTCTTTTCGATAAAGTTGGACATGCATGCAGTCAGACTGAGGCTTTTTAATTAGTAGCTATTATCACGGGTTGACCCGATTCAAGTCGGGTCGGATTGGTTTTTGGCAGATTGGAAGTCGGGTCAGGCCCAAACACATCCCGATTTGGTCGGGTTGTAGCCCTAGTTCCGATAATGTGTCTCGACTGTTTTTATATTTTTTTTCTTAATGATTAAGGAATGATTTTTTAATAAAATTGTTAATTATTTTTTAAATATTTAAGAATATTAAAAAAATGCATGAAAACAAAAAGTGAAATACACTTCACGAGACACATAGGTGGCTGTAGTGCCAACCTTTGCATTAATTTCCATATAAGCCTCACATGGTTGTCCTCTGCACAGTTTGTTCCCAACTGCTCAAAATCTCAATCCTATTTGTTAATATAATCATATCTAGAAAAAATATATTTTCAATTTGTAGACAAATCCACCACATGTGACTTGGCGAATTACGTTTTGAGGGATGTTATAATAACGACTAAGTCAAATAATGTGGTACTCGTCAATAGCCAATAACGCCTTGCCATGTGGCAGACAATTTGTATAAGAAGGAAACGAATTTTTAGGCCACCGATTGGTAAATAAACTAGTGGGCCCTATACAACTCCTCCGAAATTCGTAGCTTAAATAAATAAATAAATAAATAAATAAATAAATAAATGTAGGACAAGCACATAACAACATGTTTTCACACCTTTAGAGGGAAAATGGTCAAATTTAACGATTGTTAATATTGTTCCCAATGTAGGAGAATCGAAAGGACAATTATTAGGTTCCGATCAACAAAGCAACTCCATTATAATATCGTGCCATTAACTAATGTCGAGTAATCAAAGGTTCAACTACTTTTATAGTTAGGTGGATGAATTGTGTTCTACAATAATTTATTTTAGCAATCATTTATATATAAAGAAATTATATTTACAATTTTAAAATTTACAAACGTAAAATTTGCAAATGTAAAAAAAGACATTGAAAAAAATAGATAAATCTTATATCTCGATAAAAAAATTATTGAATTTTATTTTATTTTCAAAAGAAGTGCGTGAGATTTGCATACTTTAAAATCTAGCTATCTTTACTTAAAAAGAGAAATGATGTTTATATATATAAATGATTTATAAAAATATATTTTCATAATTCTGCATAAAAATTAAAGGCAACCGTGTGGAATATTAAATTCAAATTAGATTAGAAATTCAAATTTCAAAAAAATCTTAATAATCTTAGTTATTTTTGCTACCTAAAAGCCTTTTTTATGGAACCAAACCTTAAAAACAAATGTAAAGCCATTTTTCAAGACAATTAAAAAAAAAATTAAAGCAATTTTATGGTCAAGAAAATTCAAGTTAAGCTGGACACGTAGCCATATTTGATTGGCTCACTTAATAAAAGTTCACTCACTTCAGCCAATGAAATTCATATATAAATAGTTGCTCTTGATCAAGGGGGACCATATCACGGCAGTGGGCCCAAAACGATTCTCCCACGCCAAAATGTGCTGGCCTCCAGGCTAGCAAAACCCTTGGGCAAGGCTAAAGAGAATCCCCAACGGCACCCAAGTCTTTTGCGGTGGGCCCCCCAGGTAAGGTGACCGTTGGTGGGGTCCTATCTTCTTAAATTTTAAAAATTACATAACCGTTACAATGCTCCCTCAAATCTCCCTCATTAACGAGGAAGAGAGCCAGACTGCCGATAGCAAGTGTGAGCAAAATTCAGGACCTAAAACAGCCTAAATCCAGGTGGGTTTCCTTTATGCTCTGATTTTCTTTTATAGTGATTTTCCTTTCAGATTTATGGGGTTTTCTTACATTTTCTGTTTGGTGTTTGCCTATGTTTCCAGTCTTGTAGTATACTTTAGCAACAATGACTGTTGAAGTTAGTGCTGAAGAAACCCGGATGACCGAGGTTATTGCTGTTGTTCCAACTCAGGAAGAGACCGAGAAAGCTGTTGAAGGAGACGAAAAAGTGAAAGATGGGGATGAATCTAAGCCCAAAACAGTTGAGAAGTGCTCTTCTTATAGGGAAGAGAGCAACTTTCTCTCCGATCTTAAGGAGTTTGAGAAGAAGGCACTGAATGAGCTGAAAGCGAAACTCGAGGAATCCATCCTCGGCGACAATCTATACAAGAAAGAGGGCCCGAAAAAGACAGATGAAAAATCGGTAGCAGACGAGAAAGATGCCAAAGGAGGCGACGAAAGTGAGAGAGCTGGGAAAGAAGAGGCCCAAAATGAGGAGGAAAGGAAAGAAGATGGCGGGGATGAAAAGGAAAACACAGCACAAGAATGCGAGGAGGAGGAGAAACCCGATGCAGGTAATGAAGAATGCGAGGAGGAGAAGAAACCCGACGCAAGTAATGAAGAAAAAGGCGTTCAAACTGACACGGAAGTCTCCCTTTGGGGAGTGCCCCTTTTGCCTAGTAAAGGAGCCGAGAGTACTGATGTAATCCTACTAAAGTTCTTGAGGGCTAGGGAGTTCAAGGTGAATGATGCCTTTGAGATGCTCAAGAAGACACTTCAATGGAGGAAGGAGGCCCGGATCGATTCGATCTTGGACGAGGACTTGTGCGCGGATCTAAGCACGGCGGCTTACATGAATGGTGTAGATCGCGAGGGTCACCCAGTTTGCTACAACATTTTCGGGGTGTTCGATAGCGTGGAGCTTTATCAGAAGACTTTTGGAAGCGAGGAGAAGCGCTCGCAGTTCCTGAGATGGAGGTGCCAGCTGATGGAGAAGGGTATTCAGAAGCTGGATTTGAAGCCCGGAGGTGCTTCTTCGTTGCTCCAAATCAACGATCTTAAAAAGTCCCCTGGACCCGCCAAGAAGGAGCTTCGGATTTCCACAAAGCAAGCGATTGGGATTCTACAAGACAATTACCCAGAACTCGTAGCAAAAAACGTAAGTCTCCCTAATGCTTTATATCATTTACCATATTTGGGAATACCATTTTTTCTTGGTTTTCTTATAGGGAAATGGTAATCATGTTCTGGTCTGAATGTGGATGCAGATCTTCATAAATGTTCCATTCTGGTACTATGCTCTCAACGCCCTAATATCTCCTTTCTTGACCCAAAGA
The DNA here is from genome assembly GCA_003123785.1 of Pterocarya stenoptera. NCBI lineage: Eukaryota > Viridiplantae > Streptophyta > Magnoliopsida > Fagales > Juglandaceae > Pterocarya > Pterocarya stenoptera. The sequence goes on from QEOT01009222.1 coordinate 73,964, forward strand.
ACCAAGAGCAAATTCGTTGTTGCTCGTCCAGGAAAGGTCACAGAAACCCTGCTCAGGTAAGTATCTTATAGTCCTTCCATTGTCAAACATTGAAGCTTTATTTCCTACCCATTAGAAGCTGACAAAGTTAACCCGATTCTTCATTGCACAGATACATTCCGATGGAGGAGATTCCTGAAAACTACGGCGGCTTCAAGAAGGAGAACGATTATGCGTTCTCCGGCAGAGACGGCGTGGCTTCAGAACTCATAATGAAGGCTGGATCAACTGAAACCATTGAGTTACCCGCATTGGAGGTACCAAATTTGGTTCTTTTACTCTTGACGTTAACATGGATTGATGTTACTTGGAGCTTTGATAAAAGATTAAAAATGGTGGCAGGTTGGAAGCACATTGGTCTGGGATTTGAGTGTTTTGGGCTGGGAAGTGAATTACAAGGAGGAATTCGTTCCGATCGACGAGGGCTCTTACACTATCATTGTGCAGAAGGCCAAGAAGATGGGCTCTCAGGAAGGATCTATTCGCAACAGTTTCAGAACAAATGAACCTGGGAAAGTTGTCCTCACGATCGAGAACACTTCGAGCAAGAAGAAGAGGGTTCTGCATAGGTACAAGGTCAACAAAAGCCACTAATTTGTCTTGGATTCATGTGTAGGGCAGAGGACAGATGAAAAAAAGTGGGAGAGAAATTTATTATTTTGATTCGTTCAGTGCTACGTTCTAAGTTATTTGAGTTCTGGGGGGATATAGAGTCATATTGACAGTTTCATTCTTTTGCAGAAGTAAAATATCAATAATGTAATTTGATTTGTTGCTCCGTTTGGATCCTTTGCCGTGGGGTTTTCTTGTGCAGACTCGTGACAGTGAAAAGATTGTATTTTTCTATGTTTTGAAGGAAAGCAAAGATGATGTCTTTTTTTTTTTTTTTTTTTCTTGTCTTTTTTCTTTTCCTTAATTTTGTGTGTTACGGTTTTCTCAAATTTGTGTACTTCAAAATATTATTTTCCATCCTAATCGTTTTATCCTTAACCACTCACACTTACACTCACACCCACCCCTGCTTGGAAGGAGGGTGTCTCTGGGCCATCCGGCCGCCCACCATGGCCTCGATACCCTCCCTAAAAATAAAAATAAAAACAATCAGCCCATTTGGGCCAAGAAACCTGTTCTTGGACCCAAAATCTGTTTCATAATTTTTTGGGTCACTTTTAACCCAAAACATATTCTCACTTCAAAAAATCCAGGGGTGACTCTCCCACACACACCCCCCACCCCCCCTCTCTCATGGGTGACCACTAACTATGCCCCTCTCACTACCCCCGTTCCCCCAAGTGGGGTAGGGGAGAGAATTGGGCCATCGGGCCTTGACCTTGCCCTCCATGGCCCCTGTCGTGACTAGGGGTGTAAATTTAAACCGGACCGGCCCGGATCGGTTTTACCAGTTTTTAACTGAATCGGATCGGTTCCGGTTTTGAGATTTTCCGGACCAGACCGGACCGGTTGATAAAATATATATAAAAAAATAATATTTTATATATAAATTTTATACAAAATATTTTATATATATTAATATATAAGTTTTATATAATTTATAATTTTATGTGAAATTTTTATATATATAATATAATTATATATCATATATGAAATAATTTTATACTATAATTTATAAATTATAACATAAAATGTTAATCTTAAATACATTTGTAATTTCTTAGATCATATGCTATTAATATAAATCATATATAAGATAATGTTAGTATAAAATAAAAATTTAATCTTAAAAATGAAAATGTAATTGATCATGTATTATAGTCTAATATTAGTATACTATTAGTCTAATATTATACTAATATCAAATTTATATTTTAAAAAAAACTGAAAAACCGGACCGGACCGGAAATCGGTAAAACAGAAAATACCGGTTTAGAAGGGTAACCGGTGCGTAATCGGTTTTGTATTTAAAAATACAAAACCGGTCATACCGGTTCGGTTCAATATTTTGTCCAAAACTGGACCGGACCGGACCGGTTACACCCCTAGTCGTGACGATCAGGAGCAGATTGGTCCCCCCAGCTGTCCACTCGGTGCTTAGGGCGAGAGATACTTGGGCTTGGGGGCAATGGGGGTTTCAAAACAAAACCCGACACCAAAATAACGTCATTTTATTAAAAAGATTTGTTTTGGGCTTGGTGGTTGTTGTGATACTCTCAATTCCCATAATTCCAATAGTAGTAATTAGATTAACATAATAGAAGTAAGCGGATTTGATCAAGTAGCTAAACTCTAAAGGAAAGTCATTATTGTTAATGACTGTTATTTTTATTTGCTGAATAGACAGATTGGTTGAAAATATAACATAACTATACTTCACAATAAAACATTAGGAAAAGCCCACATGTGGCAAAGATTTTTTGTTGCTTTCGAAAAAAGGAGAAGTCCCACCCCTATGAACTTAGGAATTATATCTGGAAAGAAAGGTATGATTCATGAATGGTATGTATATTCCACAAAAATAAATAAAAATCTTTTATACTTAGTTAACTGTTTCTGATTCATCAACTCTTATTTATTTTAAAGGAGTCACTTAAAAAAAAACTAAAATAAGATATGTAAGACTAAAATAAATATCTTATATTCTTAATTATTCTAAATCTTTTTTTCCAAATACTTCAAACAAAAAAATATTCCAAATCAAGAAGTTAGAATTGGTCAAATGAGATGATCAAGTTACCAATGCTTGGGATTTGATGGAGACTAAAGCGTTGAAATATGAAACGCAAAGTTATAGACCCCCTTCCCCCCCCCCCCTCCTCCCCCCGGGGGTGGTTCATGACAGATGGTATGTAATATGTGTATAATAGTATGCGAAGCAAAAAATTTGTTCAATTATGGATTGTTCTAAAATAAACTAAAATCCCAAATTACTTTTCATAACATTAATATCTATGCTAATTCAGTATCTTTCGAAAAACATAACCTAAAACTAAAAGAAGTATTGTACCAAGTGAGGATTTGAAGGGGACTCAAGTACTACCATTGAAGCAATATCTAACCCATCCATAGCACAGGACTGGACCATGAGCCCCATTATCAGCGATATCAAACACCATGGAAGGCCAGAAAAATTTATCGTTCAAAGAATCGATGAGCGCAATAGGCAACGGGGACGCAAGCCTTGGGGAATATTCCTCAAATCCTATTACCACCTTCTTTGTTGCGGGAAAGACCCACCTTCTCTATCTGTATAGTTTAATCACTTTTGTTTATTTACTTTCGGTGTACTTTGGTTTTTAATATATAATAGCAGTCAACTTGTTCAAAAAAAAAAAAAAAAAATGCGGACTTGAATCTAAATTTCTAACTTTGACCTCGAAATTTCTAAATTTCTAATAAAAAAAGCATACATAACCTTGAAATTTATAACTTGAACACTTGACTAAGTGAGGATTTGAACCTAAATTATGCTTGAATGCTTAACCCCGAAATTTCTCATGATCTCTAAAACATGACCTCACAAACATGTTCAGTTGCTAATCTCACTTTAAAATATTCAAATTTGAATAGGACCATAATTAGAACAATCTTTATAAAAAAATCATCAAAACAATCTTTATAATCATGCAATATACTCTTGTTACAAGCATAGGAGTTGTTAACATCATTCAAGACATAAAAGTCTACTTTAGTACTAAAACTTGAACTCAAGAACGTCATTCCAAGATTCATGTGTAGTATGCTTTGTTTGTAATGTTCATTAGGTTCTAAAATCTTCAAGGTGATCCAAGATTGTAACATGTTGTCAAACAACATTTCTTGAAAGTTCTAAGACACTAATCCTCATACAATCCAAAATTACACATGTGACAAAGTCATATACATAGGCCAAAGTTCAACTGAGATAGGCATAAATGAATATGCTATTTAATAGCTTCCAACAACCAAATCTCTCATATTTAACAATACCCTCAATTCACAAGCCCAAAACTGAAACTACGTTCACCATACAAATGACAAAACTCATCATTAGAACTAAGAATTCAAGTCAACAATATTTGTAGCAAAGTGGCTAATCGAGATGCTTTTGTTATCCTTTTTGTTTCATGTAACTTCTAATATGGAAAGCTTAGGTAAGGATCATAAATCTTAATACCAAAAGCAAGTTCTAAGCTTATCAAAACTGAATTTACCAAGCAATTCCTAGGGCTACATGGCACTTCAAATGTCCAAATCAACAAAAGACTCATGCTAACCGAATTGAGCCTATACCAACTTCACCAAAATCAACCATTTCACTTAAAGAAAATCCATTCAACACGCATGCTAACATGTTCTTAACTTGAGTATAAAAAATAGAAAAGAAAGATGAGGAAAGAGAGCTTACTGAAATTAGCACTAAGAGAAAAAGATTGCTCCCTTCTATCCTCTCTCTCACACTTGGTTTCTCTTTTGTGCAAAGTCTGAAGTGCTTAGCTTGTGTAAGTGAGGATGACCGAGGGTGGATGTGGGAATAAAAGAAACTTGAGATGAGAGGGAGGGGGTTTCAGTACAAGGCAGGGCATGGGCTGAAATGCTTGATGCAAAGGATTCAAGCAAATTGAGAGGCATGAGAGAGGAGCGGGTGGCTTGAGTGAAAGGGGATTTTGTTGGCTGGAAAAGCTGGCCACTTGGGGTAGGGTATGGGCAATGCAAGCAGGCCAAGCATGGCTAGTTTGGGTTGTTTGTGAGGAGTGCAATAGTGTGTGAAGGGGCACGCATCCGATTGAGTGCGTTGGGCGGTTTTGGAGGATTGAATTCAAAAATTGATGGAGGGCTGTGCAAAATTGGTGCAAGGCTACAGAGGGGCAAGGTATGGTGCTTGAAAAAAGGTTGTAGGACTTTGTATGAAAGCATTGTTTTACCTTATTTTATACTCAACCTTCTTACACATATGTACTAAGCTTGACCTGTGTAAGTGAAACCCAAATAGATTAAACAAATGGATGGTATGCACAAATGGAGGGCATCTTTACCTTAAATAAAGATTTTGTCCTTGAAATCGAATGGTATGCACAAAACAAATGGATTAAACAAATATGTAACATACTCACCATGAGCTAACATCCTTTGTTCCCCGTAGAGTCGTTAGGTGATGTAGGTAATCCGTCCGAGGTGGAATCTTGAGGAAGGTAGTACAACTCGTCGTCCTTCGAGTCATAATACGTATTGACGATCAACGCAGGGTTAATCTCGGGTCCAAGTTCATCATCTTCACTAGAAGATAGTCCATCCTCAAGGTGGCGATATCGATGAGTGGAAGACATCGACACCTTTGAAGTCTCAAGCATTGGGATAGTGGCACGTGCTTTCACAATATGGCTTGACTCCACTTCCCCGTGAGGTCTCAATGCCCATAGTCGGGTCCTATCATTCCAAGTGGAACTCCAAATTTCATGTACATTGGTCGGTCTCTACCAATTCATCACTGCTTCCACCTTACTAGGGTCAAAAGTTACTCATTCACTGGATATCACATGTCTCAATAATTTTACCTATCTAAGCCAAAACTCACGTTTACTAAGTTTGGTGTACAACTCCTATTCCTTAAGTCTGACTAGAGCTAGAGTAACCAAACAATCTCATCTCATCTCACCTCATATAATTATTATAACTTTCTCAAACTTTCACACAAAATATCATAATCGATTCAATTTTTTCAAATTTCAAAATAAAAATAATATTAAAAATAATATTCTAACAATATTTTATTTAACTTTCAACTTTTATCTCATCTTATCTCATATGAATAACCAAACGAGACCTAAGGTGTCCTGATCGTAAATCTATCTCCCTATTTGGTGGTAATCAAGGCAAATTCTCTACAAAAACGTTAGGAAAGTCCTCTACCATAGGTATTCCCTGAACCTCTCTGTTCTAGATAGACTCCTCAACTACCAATGCTAGATATGTCGATGCACCCACAACAATGCATCTCCTAACTTGTAAAGCTGAAATTAGAGGTGTGGTGGCTCTGACTCTCTCGCATAACCTACTTTATTAACTTTGGGTGGCTCAAACAGGACTTCCCTTTTTCGATAGTCTATCTTAGCATAGTATCTGAACAACTAGTCCATCCCTAAAATCAAATCAATTCCCACTAGATAGAACACCATCAAATCGGCCTTCAATATTTTTCCTTCTACTTCTATAGGGCACTTTGTAACTACTAAGTACAAGCAACAATACTCCAATCGAGAATCGTTACCACTACTACTTTTGGAGAAACATTTCGGTTTGCAAACTACATATTTCTACAAACATTGTAGACATAAAAGACTACGGTGTGCCCTAATCAAACAGTTCACAAGCTGTAAACATCAACAGCTTGATATTATCTCACATTGACAATATTGAAACACTACTTTAACCATAGTTAAACTAATCTTAACTAAGCTCAAAGCTCAAAGATATAAACATCTAGAGAAATACCAGTGACAACTCCAACTTCTTCTATCTCTAGAGTGTAGGTTTCTACATCTCCTGGAGTGACCAGATAAACTTGAGCTAGTACTTGGGGTCTTGGATTTGGTTTGCTATCAATGTTGGGGTAGTTCCACTTCCTTGAGCATTATTGGGGCAGTCTCTAATCATTTGGCTTGGCTGACCGTACTAAACCCTTATAGCGAGTATGCATTCGCCCCATGTTTTCTACCACACTTCCCATATACGAGTAGTATAGTTGGCATTTGTCCCCAATCACGATGCCCTTTTCTTTTATTAGCTCTGGTTATCATCCTTTTATTTTATTTGCTTACACCTACAACATATGGGAAAGCTCTATTTCTCTTTGAATTAATTTGGGTAGTTACGCCCATCTGCTTGGCTTCGACAATTGCTATCATATTAACTAGCTCTTGATAATTTTTAATTCGGAAACAGGCCACCTGGTTGCGGATCCTCAGCTGCAAGCCCCTTTGAAATTTTTGTTCCTGCATATTCTCTGTGCCAATCAAATGAGGCTCGAATCTTTCAAGCTCCATAAATCTGGCAATGTACTGCTCGACCGACATGTTCCCTTGTATTAATGACATGAATTCCTGCGCTTTCTATTGTTTAAGAATATTACGAATTGTTAAATAACTTGGATGAATAAAAATGTTAGAACAATTGAAATACATTTAAAAAAATAAAGGTAACAACATAAGAGATCATTTGAGAACTCCCTCCAAGTGACATCATAAAACCTGAAAACAAAAGGTAAAAAAATGAGGATATGAATGATATCATATCTCAAAAAGAAAAGTTTGTCAATTAAGAAAAAAAAAATAACATGAGTACAAACTATAAATAATTAATTAAAAAAAATAATGGTGTATAAAAGTCAAACTACCAATATTGCGGCAAATGTAGATTGAGATGGAGTCTCTTTTCCTGAAGTTTTCCATACAACATTGAAACCACAATCTAGTTTTGGGTTTGAATTGTGAAACCTCAAAATAGATTAGGTTAGAGTTTTCAAATTGAACCCCTAACCTAATTTATGGTTTCAATTCAAAACCCTAAATTAGGTTAGGGGTTCGGATTGAATCCCTAGATTATTTAGGATCTTGAATTTGACACTCTAAGAGCCGGTTTGGATTCGAAAAGCATCTCATCCCATCTCATCTCATCATTACAGCTTTCTTAAATTTTCATATAAAATATAATAAATAATTCAACTTTTTCAAATTCTAAAACATAATAATATTTTAACAATATTTTATTCTATTATTCACAAACCATCTCAATTCATCTATGAATAAAAAAGGGAACTAAAATAGTCTAGGGTTTAACTCCGAACCCCTAAACTAATTTAGGTTTTCGGATTGAAACTCTAAAATTTTTCCTAAAAATAAAACACCAAAAGTCTAACCTAATCACACAATTCAACTCCACGGTATCCAAAACACAACCCCATCATCCGTCGAAAATATAAAACAATTCGTATTTCAGAATCTGAAATTTAGGGCCTCAAGATACTTACAAGGTGAGATTGAGAGAAAATGAAATTTGCGACAACGACGATGTGAGCTACAATGACGCCATGACTGAGTGAGAGAGTTAAGAGAGAGCTTGAGAGAGAGAGTCTAAGGGATTGTTTGGAAATAATTTTCATCTCATCACATCTTGTGACGCCTCGACTCCCAAGTACAAAAAGCCTTGGGCATCGTGACTTCAGGATGATGACAACACGGTCATGCATGCCAACGATAAGCGCCATGTGTGTGCAACAAGTAAACAGTGCACAAAAAAATACATAGCGGATAATAATAAATAAGTCACTAGTACCAGAATTTTAGTTTAATACAGATATCCAAATACAAAGCTCTTAAAAAAAAAGCCAAAGTCCCATAAAATAATACAAGTCTGACAATAAAAACATAAACCCGAGTGATCCCAGATCACTCCTCCGGCGGAGCCAAATCCTCAGGCTCGGCATCTGCATCAACATCAACAAAATCTGTAGTACCATTAAATGGTACCACAGGTAAGTTATAACCCAACCAATCATGAGATAAAAACACATTTAATGTAACCAACCATGAATGCATATGATGCAACATGCCTGAAATCCAACACACGCCAAAAATCTCATTTGGCCCATAAATATTTCCAATAAATCATTTCTACCATTTTTCCAGAAAATAACCCAAATACCAATATCCATAATTTTCCCAGAAAATGATACACAAAATCATACTCACGCTATTTTTCCAGAAAACATCTATTTCCATTTATCCATTAATCTATATGCACCATTGTCTCCCCTATGGACCATCCGCACGTCCTGGCTGCATAACGAGCGATGCCTAGTTCCGCACCCAGTGCGTTCGTGGCCAGGTCATCCTCTAGCCCCCGCCAGCAGAAGGGCCACGGAGTCAGCACGTAACTCGTCTGATCCCGTTGTTGCCCGGCGACAACCCAGGGGATGTCACTCAGTATATTCCGCTCCCGAGTAATCAGAGGAGCTCCACCGAGATAATGCCCCATCTCGGCTTGGGGTCGTGATACACACGCACCCAAAAATCCATTCCACATGAAAACCCAGTTTTCAAAATATCCACATGATCATGAATGCAATTACATGAAAACTCAGTTTTCAATTTATAAACATGAACATGCGTGTAATATGCAATGTACCAAACCACAACAACCATATCCAACAACCAACCAGATTATAACATAACCAACACACAAATACTCCGTCCTCAATCCATCCACCCCCAAATTCTCCTCAGACTCAGTCCGGAACAACCAACCAGAACACAGTGAAAATGTTAGTGCAAAAATATATTTAAATCTCAAAGTTTGTTTGGAGAAATACTTACAGCGTTATAAAAATATTTTCGGAGGATCACGGAGGAGCTAGAAGCGCCAAAACAGCAACTCCACAGTGTAAAAACATTGGGCCCGAAAACACAGTATACCCAAATTTACACGGGGTCAAACGAAGACATAGGAACGGTAGGGTAGGGCCTAAGGAGGTCGGTGAAGCTAATGGTGGTGGCCTTTGGCCGTGGGTGGCTGCCGAAATGGCGATTTAAGGCTGGAAAGGTAAAATCGGATATGAGCTTGGCTGGGCTTCACCGGTGACGGATCGGGGCCGGGGTTGGGTCCATTGGGTTGCTAGAGGGCCAGTGATGATGTGGTGAAGAAATGGTGGCCGGATGGCGGCAGAACGACTCAAGGTCCGCAGCGGCTTAGTGTTGCGCGTGCGGGCTGTTTTCGGCGAAGGAGAGGCCGAGATCACTGGGGAGAGGTCTTCGGCAACTGAGGGAGGCGATGGGCTGGGCGGTGTCGGCCCCGGTGGCGCGCGACGGCTGCAGGGAGTGGATGGCCGAATCGCACGGGGAGAGGAGGGAGAGAGAGGGTCTGGCTGGGGAGAGAGAGTACGCGGGAGAAAAATAAAACCGGAAGAAAGAAGAAAAAGAAAAGAAGGAGGAAAAGAAAGAGGAAATGAAAAGAAATGAGGTCTAATTCTCACATCTTGGGTTACAAAAGTGATCCAACGAAAAAGATTTTAAAACTGCAAGCTAAATAAAATAATCCAAACGCAGTGAAATGCTCAATTAAAACAATAATAATTTTAAACTCCATAAACAAACCAATTTAAATTAAAGATCACTTTAAATGCAAAACAATAAATAATAATAGGAAATCCCATTAAAAATGATTTTTCTCAACTTAAGAATATTATAAAAATAATATAATAAAACTCCCTTAATTTTAAAACAAGAGACAAATTCTTAAATTAATTAAAATAATCCTTCATTAAAATTACACTAAAATACGGGATGTTACACATCTCATCTTCTTTCCAGACATCACTCAAAGACAAAAACTTTCAAACTAATCATTATAACTTTTTCAAATTAATCATTATACATATACCAAACTTCCAAACAAAACACAAAAAAATAATTCAACTTTTTCAAGTCTAAAAAAAAATATTAAAAAAAAAATATTCTAACAATATTTTAACTTTATAATATTTTTTATTCAACTTTTGCTGTCTCATTTTTCAAGACCTAGTAAATTTTTAACTCAAACTATCTCACTATTATTTACAAACCATCTTAATATTATTCACAAAATTCTCATCTCATCTCACTCCTAATGCATTCCCTAAGAGAGGCATGAAAAAGAGACACATAGATGCAGAGCAGGGGATAATTAAACCTAAAATGAAATGACGCCATATAAACTCTTCAAAACAACGTTGTTTCATTACAAACTTATTTCTTTTATATAGATATATACTAGGAAGGGCACACGTGCCTTGTGCCTAGTATGCATGCATGTCCAGTAAAAAATATAAACTTATATTTGACAGTATTTTGTAATTTGGTTTAATTTAAATTAATTTAACATATATACCACAATCAATTTGAAAGCTACCAAGAAGTTTATCCGAAAAAATGAGGAATGACATAGATGAGAAGATGAAAAAGATGAAGGAAAGTGTTTCTACAAAGTAGAGACCAAACAAGTACAAAAAGAATAAATTTTAAAAATGCAAAAAGACAACAAACTTTGGTAGCTTTCAAATTTAAAAAATGTATTTAAAAAACAAATACACATATACTGTCAGAAACCTTAGGGAAGGAACAGAGAAGACGAAGTGAACTGAGAAAGAAATGAGTGAAACTGAGGTTAATGTCTTTTCATCAAAATTTTTAGGGTTAGGTCACTTAACAACTCTATTAGACCAATTTAAAATTCCAAATTGATCCCAAACCATCCAATAAATATTTTTGGAATTTAGAACAAATTCTTGAGCTAGCTCTCAATGAATATGGGCGCTCTTGTTTGGTAAATATTAAAGGGCTTTAATTATAATTATTGGACTTAAAAAATATTGATCCATTAATATCATTTCAAAATCTTCACTAAACCTTAATTGGCCTTAAAAAATCAGGGTTATTGCAATCTCTCTCTAATAGGTGTTCCATGACGTTGGTCCAAATAAAGAGATTGGAAGCGAACTATATATCAATTACAGAACATGCACATTCCTTGTCTTTATAATTATGAACTTTACTACTCGTCATTTCCATACGTGTCACACCACTTTTTTTTTTTTTTAACTTTTTATTTATTTTTATTCTTTTTATTGAATTATTCTACTCATCATACTTATACCACACATTTGGTAAGAGAAAAAAAAGAGTATGATATGTGATTTGTGAAGATAATGAATATAATTTTTCTATAATTATCATCTTAATATGTTAAGTTCAGGAGATAATGCCATTGAATTTATGGAGTAAAGCTAGACACAATGACATACCTTTAAACAGTAATCATTGTTTTTGTAAATAGTGATTACACGTTCTGATTTATGGGCATTCAGTTTTTCTTTTAGGAAAAGTCAGCCGCAAACATCAAAGTCTGATGATACCATTACAATAATTATTTTTTATATAATTATGTTTTAAATTAAATATATTTTTATAAACCATATTACTTTTAAAAATTATTTTATAAAAACATTTCTATTTAAAACATAATTATGTAAATAACTGCAAAAAGTCTTAAATCTAGATAAATATATTTACAGTCTTGAAGTGCGCAAATATCGTACAATTCTTTTAAAAAATAAATAACTATAGAACTCACATAATAAGAAATTAATTTTTTAATAATAAACTTCACTCTTTTTAAAATGATTATGAGGTACTTGCGCACTCCGCAACTGGATCAATATTAACGGCCACGTCTGAGATATTTGATGTTGTACCTATTTTATCATTCATCATCAGATATATCTAGAAGATGAGTGTGCATTTTACGTAATCAGGATTCAGATATAGAAAATCATCATTATCCTGAGACATAGTTTTTATAAATTGTTTATGTATTTGCTTTCCTTTCGTGTATATAATTATATTGTTTCAATGATTTTGTAGAAATTTTGAAATCTTAAAAATCTTCATCTTTAGATCGGAGGGGTTGTGTTTTTATTTTTTAAATTTGGATGTAATGTTATTTAACATCTGAATAATTATTATAATTGTTCTTGTTTTTATATTCACAAAAATTATAATTTTTGAATTTTTTTTTTGTATGTAGAGTACGAATTTCGATTTTTCCCTAAGCCATCTGAAAACATTTTTGAAAAAAAAAAATGGGACAACTACTGTTTGGACGAAACGGAAGGGAGGAACTTCGGCTGTGGGTTTCGCGTGGCCTATGGAGGAGCTTCGGGCCCTAGGTCAAGGGGAGGAGGAAGAGGGAGGTCAGGGGAGACCCATGCTAGTGCTCGGTGGAGCTGGAGGCTGACGACGGTGGCGCCATGGCTGTGCGAAGTGAGAAACCCGAGAGGAGAGTGGGGCTCGCACGGGGGAAGAGGGACTGCTGTGAGGGGCTCGGTTCGGTGGGAAGGTGCTCCCCGGCGTGAAAGGGAGCTTCCGTGGTAGCCGTTGACGTCGCTGGTGGAGCACAGTGGAGCGGGGTTGAGGAGGGCGAATCATTGAGAAAAGGAAGCTATTTCGGGTGGGGGAGAGAGACTCATGGTTGAAGCAAGTGACTACGGTGGCGACTTTTAAGGCCAGCTTTGAGGCGCTATCAAATAGAGTAAGGGGCCTTACCGAACACCATAAGTTAACTTTCTTTTTAAGTAGCTTAAAGGATGAGATACGATTACCTCTTCGCATGCTTAACCCACACAACTTAACAGTAGCATTTGGATTAGCACGAATCCAAGAAGAAAACCTCAATAGTGCTAAGAAACCAATGAAGTTCTCGGGTGAGAAGGGGCAGTCTAATTTCAGCAACAATTACACTTCTTATGGTAATAGTGGTGCTGGTGGGATTCGCAACCAGAAATTCAGCCCCTATAAAAAAAAGTGTTTTCCACGGCTTGGGATGAGAAACTTAAAAAGGGGCTTTGTTATCATTGCGATGAGAAGTGGAACCCCAATCATATATGCAAGAACCCAAAAGTGTATCTCCTACAAGGGGTTGAGGAGCTGGTTGCCACAGAAGAAGTGGAAGAAGCAGCTGCTATAGCTGCTGACGAGGCTAGTGAATTGGACTTAAAACAAAAAGGGCTCATGGTGGAACCCTAGATTTCCTTGAACACGATCACGGGAACCCCTAGTTCAAAAACTATGCGACTTATGGGATGGATTGGGAGTGCACAGGTGGTGCTGTTGGTGGATTCCCAGTCTATACAGTTTTTTGGACCCCTCTACTGTCTGGGCTACAAAGTTGCATATCGATGAGAGTAAGAAGCTTGCTGTCAAGGTTGCAAATAGACAACTGGTGCAAGGTCTAGGCCACTGTAGTAAGGTTAAAATGAAAATACAAGGTATTCAATTCAACCTTTCTTATTATATTTTGCCTCTTGGTGGTTGTGATGTGGTCCTTGGGGTGGATTGGTTGGAAACCCTTGGATCCATTGTGTAGAATTTTGCTGAATTGAGTATGAAGTTTGAGTACTCGGGGAGAAAGGTGGAACTCTTGGGACTGAGGTTAGATGGCCTTACAATTGAAAAAGGAGGATATCCAGCAAGTACTTACTAAGTTTTCCCAAGTGTTTGAGGTACCAAAGGGCCTACCCCCCTCAAGACTCCAAGACCATAGAATCCTCTTTAAAGATGGAACTTAACCAATGTCAGCTAGACCGTACCGTTAACCCCATTACCAAAAATCCGAGATAGAGAAGATTGTGGTGGAATTGTTAGAGTCCGGTGTAATAAGACCTAGCACAAGTCCTTTCTCTTCTCCCGTGGTCTTGGTTCGCAGAGCGGATGGGAGTTGGCGCATGTGCGTTGACTATAGAGCCCTTAACCAAGTCACCATAAAGGGCAAATTTCCTATACCCATTATTGATGAGCTGTTGGATGAATTATATGGGTCGGTGGTGTTTTCCAAGCTGGACTTGAGGTCCAGATACCATCAAATCAGGGGGGTACCTGAAGATGTGGCAAAAACAACCTTTAGGACTCACGAAGAGCACTAAGAATTCCTTGTGATGCCCTTTGGGTTGACTAACGCCCCATCCACCTTTCAAGGGTTAATGAATGAGGTGTTCCGACCTTATCTAAGGCGGTTTGTATTAGTGTTCTTTGACGATATCCTAATTTATAGCAAGTATTGGGCAGATCACAGGGAGCATTTGGGAGTAGTATTAGAAGTGTTGAAGAAAAACCATCTATATGCCAAGCTGTCAAAATGCCAACTTGGAGTTACCGAGGTGGATTATTTGGGGCATGTGATTAATCAAAAAGGGGTGATGGCTGATTCCCGTAAGGTGGTTGCCATGTTAGAATGGCCTGTATCGATGAATGTCAAATCCTTGAGGGGTTTCTTGGCTTAAAGGGATATTACCGCAAGTTCATTAAGGGATATGGGACGATTGCTGCCCCATTAACAGATTTATTAAAAAAAAAAGCCTTTGTGTGGAATGATGGGGCAATGAAGGCTTTTAAGGAGCTGAAGTTGGCTGTGACACAACCCCTGGTCCTTCGACTTCCTAATTTTTCAAAACCCTTTACCATTGAGTGTGATGCAAGCGGTAGGGAATGGGAGCAATTTTATTACAAGCTAGGCAGCCCCTTGCTTTTATGAGCAAGGCATTGAAAGGTAAGGAACTCCTTCTTTCCACTTATGAGAAGGAGCTCCTAGCATTGGTAACACCCGTAAGGAAGTGGAGGCCTTATATCTTAGGGCAGTCTTTTGTAGTAAAAAGGGACCAGCAAGCTCTAAAGTTTCTGTTGTAGCAGTGAGTGGGAACCGTCACTCAACAAAAATGGGTAACTAAGCTAATGGGGTATGACTTTGCTATTGTGTACAAACAAGGGAAGGAAAATCTTGTGGCGGATGCTTTGTCAAGAGAAGAGGATGGGAAAGAGTTACACGGGGGATCCTTAGCCATGATATCATTTCCGACACCCGATTGGGTAGAGGAACTCAAAGGAAGTTATGAAGGGTCAAGGGAGTTAAGGGAGGTCCTAAAAACTCTCAAGGAAGCACGATTCCTGTTCAAGGCTATAAACTACAGCAAGGGTTAGTATTAAAAAAGGGGAGAATTGTCCTTGTAGCATATTCGACCTTTAAAAGGTGTTACTGTGACACCCCGACTCCCACGTACAAAAATCTCGGGAATCGTGACGTCAGGATGATGACAACACGGGTCACACATCCCAACGATAAGTGCTCAAGTGTGTGCAACATGCAACCAGAGCACCAAAGAGTCGCAGCGATTAAAATAAATTAGTCTACTAAGTACTAGAATTTTAAATACAAAAATATCCAAAATAAATATCTATTGAGAAGTTATACAGTTATCCAAAAATACAATAAAAAGGCAAATACATACACGAAAGAGAAATAATTTCCATAATCCAAATCAACAATAACCACATGCCACCTTTTCGAGGGAGCTGATCCCACAAGTTCCACATCCACATCTACACCCAAAATCTACGGTACCATAAAGTGGTACCGCAGGTAAGTAATAATCCAAATAATCTCTAAGATCAAAATACATTAATGCTACCAACCATGCATGCATATAATGTACTATGCACCAGATCCAAAATATCATTTTTTTTTTCTGAAAAAATGAATATTTTCCAACACACGCCAAAATCCCATTTTGGCCAAAAAACATAATCTGTCATTTTCTCAGAAAATGATTTACACAAAAGTATTTTCGAATACTGTAGGCAGGAATCATAGGCGGGACTCTACCACCATCCCTGCTTACCACCATCCCTACCGCGTGTACCGTAGGCAGGAATCGCAGGCAGGACAACACCACCATCCCTGCTTACCACCATCCCTATGCATACACCGTAGGCGGGAATCGCAGGCGGAACTATACCACCATCCCTATAGTTCCTTTCCACACAACACAATAACCCATTAGAGCACTGTAGGTGGAAATCACAGGCGGGACTCTACCACCATCTCTGTTTACCACCATCTCTACCGCGTGCACCGTAGGCCGGAATCGCAGGCGGGACAACACCACCATCCCTACTTACCACCATTCCTATGTGTACACCGTAGGCGGTAATCGCAGGCGGGACGATACCACCATCTCTACTTACCACCATCCCTACAGTCTCTTTTCCTTTTTCCCACAGAAATCCAATTTTTCAATGAACACATGAACATGAATGCAATTATACGAAAACTCAGTTTTCAATTTACAAACATGAACATGCGTGCACATACAATGTACCAGACCAACAACAACATCCAATAACCAATTCCAATAACCAAACACAACTCCAACCTCCAATCCATCCGACCCCCAAAACTCCTCGGACTCAGTCCGGCACAAACAACTAATCACACTAATATTAAATGAGTTAGCGCAAAAATATATTAAAATCTCAAAAGATATTTGGAAAAATACTTACAGCGCTATATAATAATTTTCGGAGGATCACAGGAGAGCTGGAAGCGCCAAAACAATAACTCTACAGTATAAAAACACTGTGGCCGAAATACACAGTATACCCAAATCTCAACGGGGTCAAATGAAGACTTGAAATTGATAGGATAGGGCCTATGGGAGGTGGTGAAGCTAGTGGAAGCGACGGTTGGCCGTGGGTGGCGGCCGAAACGGCGGTGGAAGGCCAAAAAGGCCAAAACCGAGATGAGCTCGTGGAGGTGGCTCCGGCAACGGATCAGGGCTGAAACTGGGTGGGTTAGGACGGCAAGGGGCGGTGATGAAGTGGTGAAGAAATGGTGGCCAATGGTAGCTGGACGGTGGTGGAATAGGAGGAGGAAGGTTGCGGCTTAGCACGGCTCTCAGAGGCTAACGTCAGCGCGGGGTGATTTGAGATTGAAGGGGCTGGGTCGCCGGCGGCCGAGGAAGGTGATGGTGCCGGCGGTGAAGGCCACGAACGGCTGGCGGCGGTGCTGGGTGAAAGTGGCCGGTTGCACGATGAGAGAGAAAGAAAAGGGAGATAGAGAGGCTACGCGAGAGAAAGGCCGAACGGGAAAAGGAGAAGGAAAAAAAGAAAGAAAAGAAAAGAAGAGAAAAGGAAAAGATGGAAGAAAAGAAATGAGATCCAACCCTCACATCTTAGGGTTACAAAAGTGATCAAACGAAAAAGATTTTAAAACCATAAACTAAATAAAATAATTCAAACTCTGTGAAATGCTCAATTAAAACAATAATAATTTTAAAACCCATAATCTAACTAATTTAAATTAAATATCAAGTTAAATGCAAAAAAATAATTAATATCAAGAAAATACATAAAATAAATAATTTTTACAACTTAAAATATCATAAAATAATATAGTAAAACTCCCTAAAATTTAAGAACAAGAGATTCAATTTCTAAAATAATTAAAATAATCCTTTAATAAAAATGCACTAAAATCCAGGATGTTACAGTTACAACATATCCATGATCACCCTTTAGGGGGCCACTCGGGATATTTGAAGACTTACCAACGTGCTAAGAGGGATTTCTACTGGAGGGGGATGAAGAAAGACATAAAAAAATGGGTTCGGGAGTGTGAAATATGCTAGGCAGTGAAGTATGAGATCACACCACCTGCAGGGCTACTACAGCCTTTACCAATTCCCCAACAAGCTTGGATAGATATTTCTATGGATTTCGTAGAAGGACTGCCCATGTCGGGTGGGTTTACTGTGATCCTAGTTGTGGTTGATAGGTTCACCAAGTTTGGGCACTTCATACCCCTATCTCACCCCTATACAGCAGCTACTGTGGCCAATTTGTTCATGCTTCATGTGTTTAAATTGCACGAGTTACCTCGTACTATTGTGTCTGATCGAGACCTAGTGTTTATAAGCTCTTTCTGGCAAGCTTTCTTTTCACTACAAGGATCCACCCTAAATCACAGTTCTGCCTACCACCCCCAGTCGGATGGACAGACAGAAGCCCTAAATAAGTGTCTTGAAGCCTATCTCAGATGCTATGCTGGAGTTAAACCCCAGAGATGGTCACAATGGTTGCCCTTTGCCGAATGGTGGTATAACACTCCCTATCATACAGCCACCAAAATGATGCCATTTCAAGCACTATACGGCTACCCACCATCCCAGTTATTATCCTATGTACCTGGAACATCCTCAAACCAGACCATGGACTAGACTCTACAGAACAGAGACCAAAATCTCAAGCTATTGAAGGAAAATCTCGAAAGTGCAAGGGACAGGATGAAAATACATGCGGATAAACACAAAACAGAGAGGAAATTTGAGGAAGGAGATTGGGTATACCTCCGATTACAGCCATACCAATAGAAATCAGTGATCCACCGCCATAATATGAAGCTCTCTCCCCATTAGTATGGGCCTTTCCAAGTAGAGAGAAAAATAGGGTAGGTAGCATACCGCCTCAAGCTACCGGATTCCTCTCGGATCCACCCCACGTTCCACGTATCTTGTCTCAAAAAGAAGTTGGGAGGTTCGATTCAGCCCTTGGTGACTCTACTAGCTGTCGACAGGAACGGAGAGGTTCGGCCTGAGCCCGAATCAATTATAGACCGCCGGATGAAGAAAGAGGGGAACAGATGCATCACCGAGGTACTGGTAAAATGGAAGGGAACGACGGAAGAGGAGAACACTTGGGAGAAGCTGTGGAAGCTTCAGCAGCTCTATCCCCACCTTGTGGGCAAGGTGCTCTGAAGAAGGAGGAGATTGTTGGAACCCTAGGGGAGAAATGGAGAACACGAGAACTGAAGTAGTGGGGACTGGAAGTCTGGAGGCTTACGAAGTGAAGAAGTAATTGGGAACTCAAAACGACAGTGCACAGGTCCTCTTCAAAGTGCACCGTTTGGGCCAAGTAGAAGAAGCGCACCGTTTAGTTTAATCTAAGAAAGTAGAGTTATTTTATTAAGTATTGCACCTGCTTGTAGTACGCAGCGTTTTAGTGTTTACACTAAAACGGTGTGTTTTCATTCCTGTCATTTAATTTACGTGAACAGTGGTCAGTTTATGGTTTTTTCCTGAGTTTGTTAGAGTTTTGCTATTTGATAGAGAACCACAGTGTAGTGCAGGGCTTTTGAATCATTGAAGAATTTGTTTGTTTGTAATGGAAGAAGGAATGACCTTGAATGCATTCTAGCGTGGTTAGCTAATACATCTCAATATTTCTTCATCTTCTTCCCTGCATTATTACACTGTTCCATCCTTAACCCAGCAGCCATTATTCAGTTTCTACATGGAATCTTAATAGAAGGGGAGCTGTCGTGGTAGTCGGTGATGTCACTGGTGGAGCATAGCGGAGCGGGGTTGAGGAGGGCGAATCATTGAGAGTGGGAAGCTATTTCGGATGGCGGAGAGAGACTCGTGGTGGCTGGGTCCGCGAGATGTGGTCTCCGGTGGAAAGTGGAGCTCATGCTGTGGTGGCCGGCGACGAGTGACGGCGGGCTGCTGTGGCTGGGAGGAGCCGAGAGAAATGCAGAGGGGCTGTCAGCTAGGAGAGGAAATGGCAGAACCAAAATTTGAGAATAAAAATAGGGGCAAAATGGGAAGAAGGCCAGGGATAAAACAGAAATTTAGAAATAGAAGTAGGGGTAAAATGGAAAGGAAAAGTGTTTGACAAAATTACTGTTTATGGGCCATTCGCATTTTATATATAAGTACATATATAAATATATAAATATATATATATATTTATACATATATGGGCTAGGCGATCAAGTGAAATTCGAGCAGGGCAGAAGCCTAGCCCAACATTACCCATCCCGCTTGTTCACCCGCCCGTCTACTTGCATGATGCGGGAGGACAACCTTGCCCACCCCAGGCAGGGGTCGAGTGGGTGGGCAAAGCAGTACTTGGCCCCCAGGCGGCCTAAGCTGTACCACTACCATGAATATATCCCCACCATCGGATTCTTTGCTCACTAATCCACCAACCACCATCCACTGCTTATTTCCGGCCAATGTGCAGGTGAGGTTCATTTGCCAGCTTTATTCATGAACAATTTGGTTCCTTTCATCCCATTTTTGAGAAGCAAAACACGTACGCCACAATCTTCAATTAGAGTTGGCATCTGCTCATGCTTTCCTACCTTTCCATGCAGCAATATATGGGAAGTGATAATCTCTATTTGTCAACTGATCACTACAAATCAATCTCAACGATTTTATTAATATAAAAATAAACAGGACCTGAGTACAAAAGTTGTCAGTACGAAAATACATACAAAAATTATCTCATCTTATTATTATAATTTTTTTAAATCTTCACATAAAATATAATATATAATATAATTTTTTCAAATATCAAAATAATAATAATATTATAAAATAACATTTTAATAATATTTCATCTCATCTCAATTTACTATACAAACGAATCCTTAGTTATGAACTAAAGATAAATACAATAAATTCATAAAAATCAAGACCATAGAAATATACGGCCGGCACGTAATATAAATACGGCAAGTAGTAGTCCGTATGAGAATGCATTTTATTCCAGGAAGATTTTGCAATGGAATTAATTATGCCAATATATAACTTTTGAAAAGAAAAACCCGAAACTTATTGACTTAAGTTTATTTCTTCTTCTTCTTCTTCTTCTTCTTTTTTTTCCTCTGAATTTCCTTATACTTGGAAAGAATTGTGGACCACGAAAGGATTAGGCATGCATACGTGTCAGATGCTTCTACAATATTGGGCAGGACTTTTTCCATTTATATGAAAATGAAAATCTCAGAACCTCTAACCTTTGAAAAGTCCTTATAGAGATTAATGATCAGTGCATATGCAAACTTCAAATCCTTATGCAAAATTCAAATCGATATATATATATATATATGAGAAATTCTATATAGAAGCTTTATTCCACATAACACATTCACTTTCTAAAATGATCTTCGAAATTCCCAATTGAGAACTAAATTGCAAGCCTCTAAACATTGCTAATAACTCCACTAATTCAGCTTCCAATACCTCAGGTTCTGATTTACAGACTACCATGATAACTTGACCAAGCTCATCCCTTACCACAACCCCAATACCTGCGTTTTGGTGATCAATGAACGTTACCCCATCCACATTTAGTTTATAAAAACCTGAGGGAGGGAATTCTAGCAAGGATATGGTTTCAAACCTGTTGTTTTAGGAATGGATGAAAATAAGGCCTGTAGGCTCAATGCATGATTGATTACAACTTCAGGGGTCTGCCTTAACTACTCATAAATCATCTTGTTTTGCCTATTCCAGAAAGCCCAAGCAATGAGAAAGAATCTTTCCAGCTGTGATAAGTCACCTATGTCCAATATTTGTCTAGCTACATCGTTAACAGGGGCAGCAGGATTGAGTGTTCCTATGATGGACATATTCAAAGTCCAAGCAGCACGAATATCAGGGCAGTTAACAATTGCATGAGGGAGATCTTCACTAAGGTATCCACAAAAGTCACACTGAGTAGAATCCACAATCTTTCTTTCAAATAGATTATGTTTTGTAGGTAGCCCATCTTTACAAGCCCTCATGCAAAAATCTTGACTTTTTAGGGAATATTCATTTTCCATAATGCTTTCCATAACTTTTTTATCATCATAAGCTGAAGAATTTTCTGGTGAGTCCTAGTTTGCTACAGCTGTCAAGAATCTAAATGCACTTTTCACACTAAAGTTTCCACTTCTCTCAAGCCTCCAGAACCATATATCCTCATACCTCCTAGGGCTTAACACAATCTTGAGGACATCAGCAACAATATTTGGATTGAAGAGGGCTCTAACCTGTTGAACATCCACCACCTCGAGTGGCTATTAATAAGGCTTGCAACCTTTGCTGACATATCAGTCCCCTCACTAAGAACCATCTGAAACTTCAAAGCTTGATGTCCTGGGACCCATATATCCTCCCAAATTCTAGTAGTAGACCCATTTCCAATTCTCATTTGACATCCTTTCATCAGGATCTTTCTAGCCTTTCATATCCCTTTCCATGCATAAGATAGATTAAAACCCAGTTTTGATTCAAAGAATGAACTATGAGGAAAATATTTAGCTTTATATACTTCATTCTTTATATACAATTTCAAGTCTCGAAACCCCATTCCACCTCTAGCTTTTGGTTCACACAGTTTACTCCATTTGCACCAGTGAATTTTCCTCTCCTCAGCCCTCTAGCCCCACCTAAATGGAGCCATTAATCTCTCCAAGTCTTTACAAATTGGTTGGCAATTTGAAACAACTCATTGTATAGGAGGGGATTGAGAGAACAACTACTTTAATTAAAATTTCCCTTCCACCTATAGATGAAACTTTTCTTTCCATCCCTGCAATTTCTTCCATACTCCCTTTAATTTCAGCAAAAGCTATTGTCTTTGATTTCCCCACAATATGAGGCAATCCCAAGTATTTTTCATATTGTTGTGTTGAGTTACTCCCAACATAGCTAATAAACTCCTTTTGTCAGGTTCTATTATATTTTTACTGAATAGTAGTGAGGTTTTTTTTTATTGATTTTTTGACCAGATGCCTACCCATATCTATGTAATAGCTGGTGAATATTTGTACTTGTAGCCACATATGCTTTGCAGAAAATGATTGAATCATCTGTAAACAACAAATGATTAATACGAGGAGCTCCTTTACATACCTTGATCCTAGGCACTGTCTGTATGTCATCATCTTGTCTCAGTAGTCTTATTAATCCTTCTGTACAACATAAGAATAGGTAAGGGGATAGTGGATCCCCTTGCCTAAGTCCTCGAGAAGGTATAATAAGAATAGAAGGCACCCCATTGATCATCACTAAGAAGGAGACTGACTTTACACATTTCATTATGAGACCAACCAGACTGCTACTCAAACCCATCCTTAACATGATCTCTTATAAGAAGTCTCATTCTACCCTACCATAGGATTTTGACATGTCCAACTTCATGGACATAAAACCCTTCTTCCCCTTTATTTTCTGTTCATGAACCAATCCAAAGCAGGTACGGTTCCAAGTATTGAGTTTGCTACTGCACTCCTTAATTCTTCTCAAAGCATCATTCATGTTCCCATTACCAACTCCATTTTGCCATATACCTTTTATGATTTCTTCACAATCTTTATGCCCCACCCACATAAACTCAAATCTAAACATTCTCCTTCCTTCTGCCCAGCTATGAGGCTCCTTCAGTATTAAGCCAGATAGGTATATGATCTGAGTATGACACAGACCCATGAGTAATCTCAAAATTTGGGAACCCCTCCACCCATTCTGAAGATGCCAAGCATCTATCCAATCTTTCCCATATTCTCTCATCACCCTCCCTCCCATTACACCAAGTATAATAAGGTCCCCTACTGAAACCCAAATCCTGTAGCTTACAATCATACATTGCAATGCGGAAATCCTCCATAAGGCCCTCAGGTCTTCTATTTCCCCCCATTTCTCATTTGGCTCTAGAATCTCATTAAAGTCCCCCATTAGTAACTAGGGGCATTTGACTGAGTTATACAATTGACGTATTAAACTCCAAGTTTCATGCCTGTTAGCAGTGACAGGATGGCGATAAATACCAGTAAACATTCAATCCCTTCCTTGATCCATATCACATTTAATCAAGGCATGAATGTCATGGAAGGAGAAGTTAATGATATATAGTTGCACCTTGGGTTTCCACATAAGGGCTAAACCTCCGCTTCTGCCCTGACAATCTACTGTAAAATAGTGAACATAGCCTAGCCTAAATTTGTACTTTTCCATACTACTCGAAGTCACCTTCGTCTCCTGTAAGAAAACAAAATCGGGATCTTCTTTCTTGATGAGATCAAGAAGTGTACGCATTCCCCGTGGGTTCCCAAGCCCACAGAGATTCTAGCTTAAGCATTTTATTGTTCCCAGGGGTTGATTCTCAGCCACCACCGATACATTAGTCATCGCATCCTTTCAAACCCTGAGGTAAGTTCAAGGACTATCTCTTCGAAGCTCTATGATCTCCCTCTCCTAGTTGAAGTGCTTTCCTCTTTTTTGATAACTTAGCCATTACACCCTTCTCCATATTTTCATCTGTTGCCAAACCTAGCATGGACTTCTGCCTACGGCCCCTTCATTTCAAATTAGGCTCAGCAAGAAGGGATGTTAACGTTATGGGTGGGCCCAAGGCATTGTCCTTATATTTTGGTAGACATGGGCCTTTTCCTTTTGAGTGGACGACGTCGTTTGCCAGATAGCTGTTAGCCTCCTTTTCAACACGAGATTCCTGCACATTCCCTGTTTCTGATTGATTCTAAGCACTCGTAGTAGAATCCATTTGCTTCGGGAATTCAGATTCTTTCGGGGCCTTATCTCATGGATTCTTGGCCATTAGATAATTCTTGTCATTTGAAGGCTCCGTGTTTTCTTCCTCTAAAGCCGCAACAGTGCCCTCTTTTGTCATTGAAGGCTTATCCTTATCCTTAGACAAGCCACCTCCAACCCGACTTTGTTGATGCATCTGCGTCTTTCACCACCCCACCCAAACTTCTGCGTCGCTCTCAACCATTGCCCATACGGGAAGGTGAAATCAGGGTCAGTATGATGGCATGTTTTCCAGCTCGTACAATCCCGATGGCTATGCCCTAGGCAACGGTAGTGATAGCAAAAATCCGGTTATTGTTCGTAAGAGAGACGAACCTAACAGTCTCTTTGGGCCCCAAGAGCAATTTTCTTATGTCTCAGCAACGGTTTAGTGATATCCAGAGTCACTCTAATTCGCATCTACTCTCCCTAGGCCAATTCATCTTGATCCAGATCGATTTCCAGTACCTTACCCAATGCTTCCCCAATGTGCCATCCTACATACTTGTTTGACGTCGCCATGGGCAAATCATACACCCTGATCCAAAATGTTGCTTCTGTGAAGTTAATGTCGTGCACATGTAACCGGCCATCAAATTCCTTAATGAGAACCAGCTATTTGTCGAAACGTCACGGGCCATCCCGTAGTACCCTGTCCCCGTCCTTGGTTTCCTCAAACTCCGCTAGTATGATTGTAGATTTTAGATCTCTGAATTTGATACTCTTCCTTGGTCTCTAGATAAGCCTCATGGCCTGCTTGAAGGCTTTTCTATTGTAGTGACGATCTGTGAATAGTTTGAAGAACAGACATTACTTTCTCGAGCGATCACATCCCATAGTAAATCAGTATCTACAAATACCTCGTTCGATTCTTCCTCAATGAAAGATAGTTTCTCACACAGATTACTTAAATAATCAGCCAACCAGGAAAATACCCCCTAAGAAGGGGAGAAAGCCGCTACTATGAGAATCAACCACCACCCTGCACAGTGGCAAGAAGACCCCTCTATTCTGTTCGAGAAAACGAAGAGGAAAACTTCACATGACACATTCACTTAATCAATATGTGATTTGTAATTTTTGCTCTTCTATCTTAATGCTTAAATATGTGTATGTTTAAATATATTAGAATGACAAAAATGACAAATTATATGTTGGTCAATTAGAGGTGTGTAGTGTAAGGCTTCATTGTAGCATTTCTATCTCATATATATATATATATATATAATTTATAAAAATGCTTTGAGATGACTTTCTCCTATATATTTTTTTAAGCATTCTAGAATCCATATAAAACTTATCATGATTTGAGTAACAATAAGCACAATCATTTTCATAAGAAAAACTCTACTCATCATTCATCTTCTCATCATCTCATGATGTTGCTTTAAATAATATGTTCACAAATGAAATAATAAATAGTCTCCAATCATCTAATGCTAGTACATTATGGGATGATGAGAATATGGATGATAAGTAGTATTACTCTTTTCATAATCACGATTTAAAATAAAGCTATTTTTCCAAGGCAATAATATTTTTATAATTATTTTATTAAAATTTCATTTATTTAAAACATGATTATAAAAGGGCCGGTTGTGTATTTATCATTTTACTAACTTTTAATAAGATTGATGAAAGTGAAAGATCCATGCACGGGGAATTAATTACGCTTCAAACGTACATGTCAAAATCCTAATTAGCAAAGGCAGAGATTGTTGATCTCTTTGAATGATCATCGCAAAGAATAATAGATAATTCAGCAAAAAAATGATTTATTAATTAATTACTATTTTAAACTTATTTTTACTACACGTACCGGGTTAGTTTGAAATTAAGATGTTAATCCTTTAAAAAAGAAAAAAGAAGAAGAAATTAAGATGGTAATGTCCCTTCTAGGTGGGATTTGTATAGTGAGATAAGATGAGATGGTTTTAGATTATAGTTAAAATTTAAATAAAATATTATTAGAATATCATTTTTAAATGTTATTATTATTATTTTGATATTTGAAAAAGTTGAATTGTTTGTTATATTTTGTATGAAAATTTGAAAAAATTATAATGATAAAATGAGATGAGATTAAATTTAGAATCAGATCGTGACATTTTCGAAGGCTGAGATTTGACTATTCCACCGCATGGTTAAGGTAGGGTTTGGATAGTGAGATGAGATAAGATGATTTTAGATGAAAGTTAAATAAAATATTGTTAGAATATTTTTTTAATATTATTATTGTTTTGAGATTATAAAAAATTGAATTGTTTATTATATTTTATGTTAAAATTTATGAAATTATAATGATAAAATGAGAAAAATTGAGATAGAGTATCCAAATTAAAGCTTTAGCTGGTTAGTGTATGTAATTGAGTATCATTAATTCATAACCACCAAACCATGCAACAGATCAAAATATATAATTGACGTAAATGAAAACTATTTTATTAATGGAACATAAACATGATGTCACAAAATACAATATATATTTTCCTAATATATATATATATATTTATATATATGCATCAACAGACATGAATATATGCCTCAATTTGTGGAAACCCTTTTATTTTACAATGCACATAAAATATCGATAGATATGGCCGCCTTTATGATATGTGCTTATTAAATGGAATAATAGGTAAAACAATACGATAGAGAGAGGATTTATTGTTGAGTACAATATCTTCTGTAATTAAGCATAATCAGCTTTAAAATCACCTCTCACCCGGATGAAAGAGCTAGCCGGGATGCTTTGTTCATTCCTGAAGAAATTAGTGGGATCGGCCATGGTCTTCACATGAACCAACCTGTTAAAGTTGCTCTTGAAATATTTAGTTCCCCATGTACTTGCCCGTCTATAGCTTGTCTTGCCTTCCTTACTATTTGTTCCTATGTCAAGGTCCCTATAATTGATGTATGCAGCTCTTGGAGATTTTGAAACATAGGCAGCCATGTAACTGTAAAGCCTTCTGATCCAACTTATATGCCTCTCGGATGCCGCAATTCCTTCTTCTTCCCAATACTCCAAGTATAGGATTTGGTAGATGTTACCAACTCTATGTGGGAAAGGAATTGCAGATTCCGAGATTTCACTCATTCTTCCCCCATACGGAGTCAGGACCAAGTGTGCTTCCTCGGCCTCTTTTTGGTAAAAGCTCTCCCAAATCCCTTCCAAGCCAACTTCTGGAATAGGTTCCATCACGTAGTCAGATTTTCCTTTGAAAGTTGGTCTTGTTAGAGGAGTCCTGCTTAGCAGTACATCCAAGGATTCCCCACTTGAAAACCCGGCGAAGTAGAGGATAGATTCAATCCAGCTCATTTCAGAACAATCTTCTCTTACCAAACCCAGCTCAGGGAACCTCTCTTGCATCAATGAAAGGAGATTATCTATCCCTCCGAGATACAAGGAATTAAATGAAGCTTGTATTGTCCTCCTCCCTTCTTGGCTAGAATTGGCAGTACTTGAGATATTGACTCGAAAGAATAGGTCTTCATCAAGCTTGTCTGCAACATATTGCCACCGATGAACAAGCTTGGTTGCATTTTGTTCCAAGTTCCTATTAACTGCGAATACAGTCACAGTTGATGGAACATGAACCAGCTTTATTTTCCACGCAACAATGACTCCAAAGCTGGCCCCTCCACCACCTCGAATGGCCCAAAATAGATCTTCTCCCATGGATTCTCTGTCAAGGATTCTGCCCTTAACATCAATCATTTGGGCGTCAACAATATTATCTGCAGCAAGGCCATATTTGCGCATCAAGGTGCCGTACCCTCCCCCACTGAAGTGTCCACCAACACCCACGGTCGGGCAAAGTCCCGCCGGAAAGCCAAAGTTTCTACTTTTCTCGGCAATCCTATAGTATACTTCACCGATAGTGGCACCGGCTTGAACCCATGCAGTTCCATTTTCTACATCAACATTGATTGAACGAAGATTTATCAGATCGATTATGACAAATGGAACATAAGAAACATAAGAAAGGCCCTCAAAATCATGACCACCGCTTCTAACTCTTATTTGCATGCCATGTTTTTGGGAACACTTAATGGTTGCTTGAATTTGGGAGACATGCAATGGCGTAATAATGACTAGAGGTTTCGGGGTGGCAGGTGTTGAGAATCTAGGATTTTGTATGGAGAATTCCAATACAGATGAATATGAGGAATTGGCCCGGGTGTAAATGACTTGAGAAATTGAGGTGGAGTTTCCAGCATGAAGGGTCAGGCATTGAAGGAAGTCTTCATGAGTGTGAGCCGAAGTTGCCCATAAAAATGAGAAAAGAAGTGTAATAATAAATGGAATAAGCACTGAAGAGCTAACGGGATTCATTTTTGTTTGTGTTTCTGCGCTAAAAACAGGCTGCGAGCTTCCTTATTTATAGTGTTATGAGGAGATATATACGTAATTTGTTGAATACTTGGAAATTAATGTGAAAACTGTAGAATGGTGCTTATAACAGCTGTTGCAGATAACGTACATATTTTTTAATTTTGCAGGAAACCATTCCATTACGCATCCAGCTGATTGGCCAGGGAAAGATCACGAATTCTCACAAGAAAATTCGTACATAGAAAGAGTCCAAATTGCATGGCGATTTGACAACATAGAACTTTGACAAAAGTTTGTCAAAACTTGCCAACAAAACAAAACCAACGGCAAGACCGGTTCAGGCCATAGTCTCTCAAAACGAGGCCATAAATATAATTGTCATGATCGTACGTACTTTTCTTCGGCAAATTAATTGTCTTGGATGCATGCGGCTAATTAATTTTGGACTCTTAGATATGAATAATGCCAGAGCCACCGGTGGCTTTAGCACGTGTTTTTTTAATGTATATTTTTAATTCTTTTTTAAATAATTTTTTTTGATAATTTTAAATATTTTAAAAAAATAAAACAATTTATAATATTATTAAGAAATATTTCTTTAATCACGAATTTTTTTATTTTATTTTGTGAATAATTAAAGAAATATTTTTTAATAATTTTTATTTTATTTTATGATTAAAGAAGTATTTTTTAATAATATTTTAAATTTATTTTATTTTTAAAAAGTATTTAAAAGTATTACAAAAATCTATACAAAAAATAATTAAAAAAAATACATAAAAAAACACATATTAAAACCAACGGTAACAGCTACCAGTGATGGCTTTAACATTACTCCTTCGATATATATATATATATATTTATATATATATATATATCGATCGACCTGCGTGATTATACATTTTTCAGATTTCACGACCGTAATGTCGGTTTATTTTTGCAAGAACATTATAGTTTAATATGGGGTCAAAAGACGAGCTTTACACTAATTACGTACCTTGCAGCTTGTACGTGGAATTTTACGCACTACAAGAAAAAGCCGTTTATGCGGCCAAAACAAATTGTGGCGAGCCACAATTGGACGGCAGAAGCCGTTTTTAACTGTAGCCGGGCTTTTCTTCCGGAGAACGAGGGAATCACCGCTAAAAAGGCTATTTGCGGCGATAATTTGTCGCCGCAAATAGAATGGCCACTTACGTCCTCGACATAGCACGTTATTCTCTTTGACGGCGACGTTTTCGCTAAATTTGCGGCGATTGTTAAGCGCCGGAAAAGATCATGATAAAATACTGCGCATTTTGCCCCTTCTTTCTTTCTTTTTCCCCTGTCTTTCTTTTCCTTCTCCCCTTTTCTTTTCCCCCAGCTCGATAATCCCTCTCTACTCTCTGTGAGTTTGCTGCCGCTCTTCCCAAGCCGTGCCTGCTGCCGTGCCATCGCCACCTCGCCGAAGAGGTGAGTCTCTCAATCCTCCGTCTGTTTCTTTCTCTATCTTCTTCTCTGTGTGTCAGCGTCTCTCTCTCTCTCTCTCTCTCTCTCTCTCTCTCTCTCTCTCTCTCTCTCTCTCTCTCTCCGTCCATTTCTCCCACTCTCTATGAAGCCCTAATAATCTTTCTCTCTGATCTCGGTTCCATCGTCGTATGTGGGGGATCTCGACCGAAGCGTGGACGAGGGCCTGCTGCTCAATGCATGGGTCTGGGTTTTTCAAAATTTTCCCCTCCCGTTTTAGGTATATGTATTTCATCTGAGCATAGTGCTATTGCCTTCATCTATGTTTGTTTTCATCGTAGATTTGGAGTTCCTGGGTACTGTTTGGGTAAGTTCACTTTTCTTTGGATATTTTCCCTCATTGATTGTGAATTTGTTATGAATTGATTATGAATCTGTTACAAATTGCAGTGCTTTATCTACATTAGGGACTTTTTGATGTTGAAGGATTGGTTTGAATCAGTTTTTAGACATTGATTTAGAATTGATTTGGGGTTTTGGCTCATGATTATATATTGAAGGGGAAAAAAAGGGAAGTAGTTGGCCGGTGCTTCAGTAGTTAATTCGATCCCCTCCAAATTTCTTGTTGTAGTATCATCTATATATATATATATATCTATATTATTACTGCAATATTGGTAAAATATCGTCACAAAGGAGTGATATTTCTAAACTTGTCTGGGACTCAATGAACTGCCTAATTATAAATAGAAGAGTGGCAGACGACCGCATATATTTATATATATATATAGGTGCTGCTACTCGGTTCCAAGAGTTTGTCAAGCCTTTTTGGAAGCATTTTTGGGGACGATGAAAGGTATTACTTTTGACAAGCTGTTTAATTAATTATTACTAGCACTAGAGATGTAGTAAAGAGGAAATGTTGCACATTTGCTTTGCAGATTATCTCTTTTCTCTTCGCTTTTTTCCTTTTGTAAAGGAGATGAACCCTTTGCTGTACGTGTACCTTGTTAAAGATTGCCTTGATAAATTCTCAGCTATATACCATTAATGTTTCCAAATGTCCTAGAAAAAGTCATAGCTTGTGGAGTTGCCCAGCCAATCAAAAGGCTGCTCTTAACACATCATTAATTAAGATATTACAGTAATGGTAAACTCGTGATGAGGCACGGCCTTGGCATGCCTCTGATACTCTCTAGGCTCCAGCAATAGGAATATATAGTACTCTGTTCATGGAAGTCTAATCAAAAGACCCCCGACTTGATTAAAGCAATGAGATTCAAGGATTGGCATAATTGTTGGTTTGGTTTGTTAAGACAAATATAAATGATTAAATATATATTTTTTCAAAATTTTAGAATACAGTAACAAAGATGAGAGATGGAAGCTGTGTGTGATTTGTGGTTAGAAAGTATTTGGTATGCATTGCTGTGTGTGATTTGTGTCAAAATTCTGGATTGACATGTTTACTTTGCAAAGTGTGATTTGCTGTGTGTGGTTTGTGGTTAGAAAGTATTTGGTATGCATTTTGCTCTTTGAATGGTCTTTAACAGATTGCTTGGTTTATGTGTAATTTACGGTGACTGTTATTATTATTTTACACTTGTTCCTTTCCACTTTTTTTTTTTTTGACCTTTCTTTCCTTATTTTTGTGTGTGCTTGTGTGGCTTTACTAAGGGCTGACTTTAGTAATGATGTTTTCAAGTGATCTTCAAAACTCAGTCTCTGGCCTTGCTTGCTTGTGGCAGGGATATAGTAGTTTCCTTTCTGTTTCTTCAGTTTCCATGTTGAAATTCATATTTTTTTGGAGCACAAATTGCTAGATTTACTTGTTCTCTTATCGAACTACTAATTTCTACCTATCTGTTTTACCTGTCAAATTATTTTTTTGAAATTTTTACTAGCTAGGTATTTGGATGCTCATAGTATCTCAATGAGTTGAATACGTGTCATTCATACTCTTTCTGGTTCTGACTGCCATAGAATAATTCTAATAGCTCTCTTTAGAGGTTTTCTAGTAGCTCTCTTTCTAATAGCTCATAATTCTAATAGCTCTCTTTCTGATATAGGCGATGGAATGGGCAATTGCCTTATTTTGAAAATTGAATCTGTCATAAAAAGTGGATCATCTCTTCATTTTGAATTTTGTGGGACTCTTGAACTTCAAGGTGCACATTCTACCCTGCAATGGTGCAAGAAGGTGCTTTCTTTCTGCTCTGGTGCTCCTGCTTTTGAGGATGTAGAGAGCTTGATGAAGGTTGCAGAGCAACTTCCCCATAAATGCACCTTTGAAAAGGTCATTTAGGGTCACTGACTCTGGTTTAGAAGTATGAATAAGTTGGTTTTTTTTTTTAATGTTTGTATAACTTTTATAGCAGAATAAGTTGGTTTTTTTTAATGTTTGTATAACTTTTATAGCAGAATAAGTTGGTTTTTTTTAATGTTTGTATAACTTTTATATGATGTTTAGCTTTTAGAGGACATTTATTTTTATTCTTTTGGTTAATTTTTATTTTTCTTGGATTTTTATAGATTTTCCTTCAAATATAAAATTAGTGCATGGCTTGGATTTTGATGAATACGGTTTTATGCTTTTATATATTTTTTTGGAGCTAATTGTTCTTTGCGGCGAATTAGGGAATCCTAATTCGCCGCAGATATTTTTTTTCAAATGTTTGACTTATTTCCGGCGAGTAATTCTCGCCGCAAATAATTGTTTTCTGAGAACTAATTAAACGCCAGAACTGGAGTGTCATCGGTTGAAACTTTTTAGCGACGGAATTTATTCACAGCAAAAGATACTCTATGCGATGAAAGCCAAAGGCCACCGCAATTGATCAATCCAGACTTGTTTTTCTCGGCCAGTTTGCTGCGAACAAGTTTGGGTCGGAAGAAATATATTGCGGCGTAAAACATGCTTTTTGCGGTGAAGTTACCTCTCCGCAAAAGGACAAATTTCTTATTGTGACGTACTTAATTAAAGTCTCGATTATATATAAAATTCAGAACTACAGAGAAAGTCTCAGACAATTGCCGGTAATAAATGCTTTCCTTTTCAACAAAAATTTGGCATACGGCCGCGGGCAGCAGAAGCTAGGTCGAAAAAATCCATGATCATTATCCATGATATATTTCTATGGTATTTTACTATCTGGAATTCTAAAAGCACAATTCAAATATATTAATTAAGCAGCTTCTAATTAAAGAAAAGGCCGTATGAGAACTACTTTAAAATTAATAAAATCTTTAAGTAGAATCAAAATGAACATTTATAACGGATTATTTATGACGAGAATGATTATTTGTGATAAAAAAAAAATTATTTTAATAAAAAATAATTATTTTCGTAAAAAATATCTGACATTATATCCACACGCACGCATATATATGATATTTGGATAGACACAGAGAGAGACACACACATACATATATATAAATAATATATATGTATGTATGAATATATGTTGAAGTGTCCAAAATTTACACCAAAGAAGTTTGGTGAACGAAAAGTGACAAGTTGCATGGTCAACGTTCAATATAGTCTGCAATTTGGATTTTACTACTTGCAGACGCTAGCTTCAAATTTTCTCTGTTCCGGCCTATTTAATTTCTTGTGGCGATTCATCTCTCCAATTTGGATGTTGAAATGGTCTGCAAATTAACCTTAGAAAATACAACTTGCAAAAGATGTTACCGACGTAACGTTCACGTAAATTTCCAAGTCTTAAACAAGCAGCGCAGAAACACAAAACGATAAGTTATTAATAAGCTATAAGTTACATGGTACCTTAGAAATCAACTAAACATCAAAATTAACGATTATATATAATGTGGAACATGATTTTATTTATGTCAGTATCACAGCCTATATATAGAGAGAGATAAAAACCTCACCTTTGTATAGCCAAAATAGTTCTTTATTAGGGAGTCCTGGGGCTGGTTTGACAAAAATGAAAAAAACAAGGAACAACGTTAGCGTTTGGAAACTTCAATCAATATTATTTAATTGCTTGTTATTATTTATAGCTACTATTCTCTTGAGTAGCTAAAATATAATGGGACAGCTTAGTCAATGTCTCAAAGCAATCATTGAGATTTAGATGAAGAAATTACGGTGATAAGAAACTTCAAGAAAAGAGCCATGACAAGTATTAATGTATCCAATTTTTATAATACCTTAATTTGCAAGTAAGAAGAACACAGACAATGAAAACACCTAATGTACCTGATCGCACTCTTGAGCTGCTCAATAGAATATTAGCCACCGAAGAGATCCTCGTGATATAGCTACATGAGTAGGACTTACCCTGGCCCAGATTTTAAATCAATACTAACTTTCTGTCACAGCGGCATAAACATGAAAATACTTTCGATACATGAAAGTAGTGCAACATTTAAATATAAGTTCTATCATCCATCATGCCCAAACTATCCACGAGTATGAGCACTCTTTGTAATAAACTCCAACATGAGGAACTAGAGGAAACAGCTATAGCAGCAAGGTTAATATAGTCGAGAAGAAACTCTTTGTGCATGGAAAACATCTCAGACATCCTAAATATATATATATATATATATATATAGCACCAAAAGGAAAAAAATTACAAACTCCAAAGAAATAATACTATAGTTTGAACCATATATATGCATGTACGATCACCACCACTGTTGCCTGCATGCCACGGACAGTAAAAACACACACATACACACATGTATATATATATATATATTATATGTATATAGAAGGGTAAAATATCCTATATTAGTATTTTGGTTCTTACAATTAACCTCTCTAAATTTGTAATGTTTCTAATCACATCCCCAAGCAGTATAAATCTGATCCATCCATAGGCAATTATCTACATCATAGCCTAATAGATATATTTTTTGCACATTAAGTAAACAATGCATAGTGAACAGCAATCAAGAATCTAAATAATCAAGTTTTATACTTTAGAATCAGATGAGTAGTATCATCATGGTTGTAAAAGCATCTGCAATAATCTAAATATAAATGTAATATAAATTACTAATTAGTACTTCCAAGGTTTGATTTGTTGTTAGTTTTGACTCCTCACATTCTACTCAGATCAATTGAGCCCTTATTTCATCAATAAAATACAAATTTACTATTTGCAAATAGCCCACTACATAGAATGTGAGGAGGGAGGAAACAACCACTTAGAATCCCATGGCACTAGAAGAATACCACAGCTTTAAAGCCATAATGACACTACTGGATTAGAGCCGATATAAAAAACAGAGAAGGAGAGAAACCAACGGCTCGAGAAAAGCAGCCAAACAAAATGCATAGTGTAAAAGCCAAACAACTAGTGAGATGCATCACCCGAAACTTCCACAACGACCATAGTTATTCAACAACACTAGTAGCTCCCACAGTAATTCCAAAACTTCCTCAGAAATTATCATCACAGATTAGGCAAGTAGACGAGTACAAGCCATCTTCCACAACAAACCCAACGTCCAGTCAAAGCAACACAAGAATAAACCCTAAAGCAATTTCCACCAATCAAGAACACAAGAATAAATCCTAAACCAAAGAAAGTCGCAACATTCAACTTGAAATGCAAATCCTTTTTCATGAATCAATAAAGAACTCCAAAAATTCTTCATTAAAAAACCTAGACTATGTTTCTAACAACAACAACTTTAAATGCTTCTATGGGACAAAGCTGAACACAAATAAGCGAATGACAACAACCCACAATATAAACTTGGGCAAAATAAAGAGCAAAGCTGGCCATTTATAGCATAAACAACTTAATTTACATAAGATATCCTACTTAACTATCCTCATTTTGAAGAATTGACCTAATTTTTTGCCCTTAATGTAAGATTAAGTTGGGGATATGAATTTAAATTGTGTACTGGGAAAGGTATCATAATTATTACCTTTATTCAAATCTGGCCAAGCTTGTCAAATGGAATAAACAGGTAAAAATAACAGCACCCTTAGGTGCAACGCTTGCAAGAACAATTACTTGGACTGTGATGAGATTATTAATGGACTATGTTATGTAATAACATTAGTCCATTGCCAGTCCCAAGTCGTAAACTCCAATGCCAAGGTGGTGTTAAAATATTGGTTGTTCGATGAAATTACATGTGCATGCAAGGGTGGTTTTTGGAATGATGAAGCTTGCTACATTTACTCAATAATTAAGCAGGTTGGAAATAAAAACTAAGGATAAATAAAAAAGTACGAACCCATTTGTTCAAGGCCTAAAGATTTCATGTAAAATGATGTATGACTAGATTAGACTTCACTTGAAAATGCAGGCCGGAATTACTTCACATGCTTGAAAGTTGCAATGTAAAATGTAGATAATATATAACTCCAGACTAAATCACATAACTGTATAGGGTCAACAAATATATATAAATAAATAGCTATACGGGGTTAGGTGAATACAGATAGTGCTAAATACTGGGCATTGAAATGTATGAGTAACCATGCAATATAGCTGGTGAATCGAGGGGAATGCACTGTAGCACTTGAGTGCTTATAATTAACAATGGGTTTTAAAACTATAGTATGCTGCCAGATGAAACATTATCCGAATGTTGCAGAAGCTCCTAAACTAGCAGAAAGAGTTATTTGTCATTTTAGGTTTTATTTTGATTTGGCGCTGGGATTTCAGAGTTGGGTGGGAGTTTTACAAAAAGAAGGTAAAAGAAGGGACAAAGCAGTAATTTCAGAAGTGGAAAATCATTTTTGCTGACATGTATATAGCATTGACAACACAGAGCCTGGCTGGGTACTGACATCCTCCATTCTCGCACTAGGTTGTTCAGAAAACACAAGGGAAGGCTTTCATGGGTTGTAGCTTCCATCTAGCTTCCCACTTGTTGCTGATTTGAAGATAGGCTACAACCTGGTTATTTCATCGACTACTGGACAGATTGTGGTGGTCACTGGAGGATTATAGTACAAGATGAATTTGTAGTGCCCAAAAGTGGGAGCTTTTATTGGCCAGTGCACTCTCAAACCAGTTACAGGTGCATGCTTCGAGTTTGACAGAACATATATTTGTGTAGTAGGCTTCTTGCAATTTCCAGGTATGTGTTCTAGTTGTTCTTAAGTTGTTTTGGGTACATCTCGGGTGGGATTCTCCACTAGGTTCTTTACTTTTTCCTCTGCCTAGCTGGGGCTGCAGACATATGGAAGTCCATGCAGGTATATTGAGTTTTTTTTTTGACAGGAGGGGAGGGGCCTAGGTGAGATTAAAATACCATTCAGGTAAAACAGAATGACAAATGTAATATGCTTCTAGATGCATATTTACGGATTTGAAAAATAAAACATGCTTGGAAATTTGGGGAGTTATCTATGGAAATTATAGACCATTCTCCAACCTGATTTTAAGTTTTTGGTGCATGCATGTCGGAAGAGTAGCCACTTATATGTAGCCATTAAGTGACCTCATTGCTAAGTGAGTTGACAACTTTCCAAGCAGACTACTAACAGTCAAGGTGATGGCACAAGTTCTACTTGGCATATCTGATTGTGTAGTGTGTGAATGAATTTCTGTGTGCATCATATCTGCTTATAAAGTGTATTCTCTAGAGTTGATTTGTTGGGATTCTCCACTAGTCCCCTGTTTGACCCACGCATACAAAGATGATGCGTAGTTCCATATAATATCTGAGATCTATTTAGGGGGTTTTGAGGTTTGCCCGTAATTGGTTCACAACAGCGTGTCGTCCAAGCATTATAAAGTCACAATAGAAATAGGTGTTGAAGTCAACCAATATTGTCGATGTAACCTTAAACCTGGTACACATGGCAGGTGAGTTGTATGCATTTCGATCCATCAAACTAGATCACACACAGCATTTGGGCACCAACAAAACTTAATGATGTTGATATACAATGGCAGGACTCAATTAGACATTAGACTTGGTACAAATACAGCCACAACCATCCACATTAGAATCAGGCCAATAGTTAGAGGAATTGGTATACTCCTCATTTTGATATTTCAACACCCGGGCCTAGCGCAAAGTCTTTTTTTTTCTTCATATTTTTGGGTTAATTATATGAAAAGCCCAGTTAAATTTTTTCGAGTACTATTTTACAGACCCAAATTGGTTTTTTTATCAGACATCAAAATTTTTTTCTAATGGACTTGCCTTTATGGTTAAATTCTTGAAATATATTTTGAATTGGGTTAAAAATAATTAATGGGCTGAGAAAATTTTAAGGAAGAGCCCAAGCCCGTGAAAATGTTTCCAGACTCCCCAGGCCACACCTTGCACGTCTCTCATGCACGTCCCTCTTCCTTTTCGTATTCATCTAGGGTTTTCTTTTTGTTCAATCACCTATATATTCACAAGTTTTCACAGTTCATGGACATCCCTCATGCTTTTATCGTTCATCTTCAACCCTAGATTAAGTTGCCGCTGCTGCCCTCTTCAGCCACCCTGTTGATGCCGTCAACTCCCTCTACCACCAAGCACCACCGTAAGACTGTGCCCAGGGCTTCAAACCTCCCCGTGCCCTCGGTTTGTCCAGCTTGTTGCACCGTAGCTCCTCCTTACACAGTAAACGAGCGATCACCGAAGGCCACAATCAGCCCCGTTTCATGCCAGCCTCGTACGTTCAAGACATCCAAAACAACTAAAGACTGCCCCTTTCAGCCATCTCCCTTGCCGTCCCTGCACTATCTCCACCGCAGCCCGGTCCTCACCCACTCGAAAAACACCAACCCACAACCTCTGGCCAGCCACCGTACCCAACCTTGTAACCACCGTGTAAGAAATCCACCAAGTCACCAGCAGTCACACGGTGAGCCTCTGTTTTTCATGACCAAAAACAGAGCAATCCGCATACTGAAACTCCTCCACGCCGGTTGCCTCAGTCGCAAATAACATCACTGCCCAGCCACCGTGATCACCACTGTCGACCTTCGCATCCGCCCAGCTCCGCCGCAACTTCTTTCGGTGAGTCTCCGTCGCACCTGGGTCTCCCTCTCGCTTGTGATCTCTTACAAACTTTTAAAGTGTTCTTTTGCATTTTTACGTAGGAGAAGACTTATTTTATGATATTACTATTTTACCCTCAAGGTTTCAAGTCTAAGGTGTTTTGGACTCATATTTCGGTGGGTTTTGTGTTTTAAATGATACTGACCATTACTGAAACTTTATTTTCCCATAGACAATAAATAAGATTTTTAAATTATATTATTTAGTATTAAATTTTATATTTTGATTTCAATAGTGAAAATGTTAGATTTTTATATTATAGTTGGAAAATTAAATGGATGTTGATGAATTTTGGGAAGTGATGAGATTTTAGGATTATGAGAAGTTTAGCTGTTGAGGAATTAAAATAGGATATTTCAACATTTTAGGCCTAAATATTGAAATACGTGATCAATTGGAAATTTTTTAAAATTATGTGTTTATGTTATAGGTGAGGATTAATATTTGTTCAGCATTTTCCAGGAAATTTCTGAAAAGTTAAGAAGTCTAGGTAAGCAGGGTTCCTATGCTAGATTTTGCATAAAATAAAATGATCTGAGATCCCTCTTGAAAAATATGCATATTTTGTTATGAAAAGAAATTCAAAACGACTTCAGTTATTTGTTTTTGCATTACTCATGAAATTATGTATAAGAATAAAGACTTTCTGGCATGACTGGTGCAAACATGAGCTTACTTTTAGCATTTTGTTTCTAAACTATGCAAAAGAGAGCGAGTAAGAAATTTTGTTCATAAATTATATTTTTTGATCTGATTCTATTCTGAAGATGTTTTGTACTCTGATATGATATGATGTGATTTCTGAAAACTTTTGACATGACATTTTGAATTTGGATTTAG
The DNA here is from genome assembly GCA_003123785.1 of Pterocarya stenoptera. Classification (NCBI taxonomy): domain Eukaryota; kingdom Viridiplantae; phylum Streptophyta; class Magnoliopsida; order Fagales; family Juglandaceae; genus Pterocarya; species Pterocarya stenoptera. The sequence continues at coordinate 114,343 of QEOT01009222.1, forward strand.
TTTGTGGATGGTGATCTGTTTGACCTACCACGAGTGCTAATAGTGGTTTCTGTTTTGGTGGGTACCAATCGTTCTGTTTCTGGTGCACCTACTTTGGAAACAAAGTGATTTTTCTGGTGGTCTTTCCTGTGTGCACACTCGGGGCTCCGAGAATAAATAAGGGAAAGATTCACATTCTGTTTCTGCTAGGGTTAGCTATCGGGGTTTGCACAACCCTACCACGGGGGTTGCCTTTCCTCTGTATATAGGAAGTCTAATGGTGGGATTTCATACATTATCCAGTAAAAATGGCAAGATGTTAGAATATGCACAATTTGGTGGAGATTAATATTGTTCCATCAAATTAAATCGGCAGTATTTATCCATGTTTCTATGTTAGTTGGTTTATTAACAAACTTGTTTTCCGAGTATAACAACGTTTAAATTTAGGTGACCTTATGGATAGAAATGGACGTGGAAGCAGGTGAGGACAATGTATTCGTTGTAGATGACTTGTGCCGTACCACTGTCGCGCCCGCCTTCCACGCGGAGCGATCATTAGTTCATATAACAGCCCTCCGGATGCTGTTGAGTCTAGTTGAGATGACTTAACATAGCCTCCCAGCCACGTTTGGGAGACTCCACCTGTCCATCCAATCCGACAACCTACAGCTAGTAGAGATGAAAATGGTAGAGGGAATTACTAATATTTTTTCCAAAATTATTGAGCTTAATCACATTTCTGTACAATAGGCAATGATTATATATAAATAAATGAGATAATCATTTTTTTATACTATTTTTACAATTGTAGATGCGCCAGAAGTGCCTGTTGTCAACCAGGTGCAGAATAAACGTGGACGTGGACTAGCGAAGTCCCCAGAGTTTGACAAGTTGCGTAAGCATGGGAAAATTCCCTTGAAGATAAATGACGGAGAAACAGCTCCTTGTTGTGAGAATGCGAACATGTTTACAACATGGATATTAAAACATCACTTGGACATGAGCTATGCTAGATGGAGTGATGTACCATAGTCGGAGAAGGACGAGCTAATTGAACGTATCCGTGTAAGAACTCTATACCTTCACTCCAAACTTTAAAAGCAGACATAGTATAATCATTGAATATATCATTTTGTGATATATTGTGTAATGTAGGGTGACTTTATCTTAGATTGGGAGCTGGGTAATCATCGAATGACAGTTTTGAAATAGTTGCGAAAGAGATTTAACGCCTTGCACCACGAGTTGCATAAGAAGTACTTGGCATATGACAGCCATGAGGAAGCATTGGCAGCTGGGACTAGTATGGTTGATCCCCTGGTATGGGTAAAGCTATATGGTCAATGGGGATCTGAAGCCTACAAGGTATGACGTCCATTGTTTTGTTTGTATACGTTGGCTAAATACGATTAAGACATAGGCTAAATTGTTTTAACCCTTATGTGCACATAGTTAACATTTGGCATTATTGGCAGAAAATATCAAGCCAAAACTGGGAAAACCGGAATAAGTGGAATACTAATCACACTGCTGGGCATAAATCATTTGTCCAAATACTAGAGGAGAAGGTAATATTGGGTGGTTTGAGTGGCATATGGTATTATGATGGGGTATGCTTTCAAAACATCCCTTATGTCTTCATGTTGAACCAGAATTTATTTTTGTGTATTTGGTAGCTGTTTACAGTTTGTTACTTGGGATGCATTTCAAATACAAAATGTTTGTATTGATTGATACTGAAACACACACATTTATAGAGGGTTGAAAGAGCAAACTTGGTGGACTTCTACAAACAAACTCGTTGGTCTAAAAAGAACAATAGATTTGTGACGTCTGCCACAGAAGACATCCATGTGAGTCCTCATAATAATAGATTCCTCATCTATTATTATAGTACTCTTGATGATTCATGTGTTTTGTATATAAAGTGATAGCTGTCTAGATATCAAACCAGTGAGGAATGCATTTTATTTTCTCCACGTGCATAAATCCATGGTTGGGAAGATGGACGAGTTAGAACCTTCCCAAGGCACTGAGGAGCCAGCAACGATTGTCTTCAGGGAGGTACTTGGAAGTCGACCAGGATATGCACGAGACCTGGGGTGATACTAGAGCCTACAAGAGTTCGTGACCGTGAGTGGGAGTTACGCTACTTAGATTTACCCGCCAAACATAAGAAGGGTGCAGATACCCACAAACATGAAATGTATGAGATGAGGGCAAACATGCAGTTACTTTTGGAGCGATAGAATGAGACTGATAAGTTGTTGAGAACATTTTTTGCTGAATTACCTACGTTCACTGAGTCTCTTAGGGGGACTTAGTGAATAGGTAATAGTCTATGGAATGACAGTGATTTTTTGATTATTTTGGGTGCATTTTGGTAGTAAGATGGTGGCTTGGCAGTATATATGAATGGGAGGTTGATATTTAGTGTTTTGTTTTATGAAGTTCATGGAAGTGTGACTGGCTTTTGGCATATTAATCATTCAGCTTTTTTGATAGGAGGCTTTAGAAAGCTAGTTATATGAATGCTGGTTTTTTACTATATATGGGGGGAAGGGGGTAACATGTTGTGACATAGTGGTGACAAGTTAAATACACCAGTGCCCATCGACAACTTTCCCTGCACATAACAATTATTACCTTTCATGACCGACGGCATGCACCCTAACTTTTACATAGTTGTTATACAGGTGTACAACAACGGGCGGGTCAACTGAAACTTGGTAGAACAACATGACAATAACTATGCGACGTGGGAGGCAAGTTGAAGCAAACTAGTATCGTAGATGGCCAAATGTGTAAAGGTAAGGGTTATGCTTTCAGTAATCAGTCATTACCAGGTGAGGTTGGAGATGTATAGGGGAATCTATATAGATTTTGATGAGGTTTAGTATAAGAAACAACTGTTGCTTTGTAAACATTGACTATGTTTGCTTGTTTTATTTGCAAATAATCATGAAAATGTCCTCCACACTACATCAAACTATGGATAAATTAACTTTAAAACTATTGTCGTCGGAAATAATGTGCCAGATTTTAAACACATGAACAATTCTCTAGTTGTTGTTGGATGGAATGTTTCTTGAGCATGTTTAAAAGCCAGTGCAGTTGTTGTAAGGAACATCCTTCATGCCAAATTTACATAGAAGCAGTAACATGGAAATGACATATTTTACATCGTAGGTACAACTATGGTCATGAGATGGGGTGAATAGATACTAAGCATGGTGGAAGAGCAAATACTATATCTACTTGTCAATATGCATGACATTCGGTGTCACTCAACTGACAAGCTTGTTGATTATACGACATAGGTTTTGTATATCATCATAGTGGGTCAGAAATACTGGGCAGAAAAGAATACATATTGGGGTGATATTCTTGGATCCATGGCCACTGGATTCCAAATTACTTTTTATGTCTGCTTAGGTTATGCATGCTTGTACAATCATTATGACGTTACTGCAAAGCACATCATGTAGTTCACTATATATAGCCCCGTATTAGTTTAATTCATTTGGCAAAAGTTGTGTAGCCAATGTCAAACACACCTGGTAATGATGTTTAACAAGATTAACTTAGAAGGATGACTTAATAAAGTTAACTTGCAGTGTATGGCGAGTGAGTTAGAGGCGACAACATCAGGGGAGTGGGTAAATAAGCATAATAACTAGTGTAACAAAAAATGTCANCATTCTCTAGAGTTGATTTGTTGGGATTCTCCACTAGTCCCCTGTTTGACCCACGCATACAAAGATGATGCGTAGTTCCATATAATATTTGAGATCTATTTAGGGGGTTTTGAGGTTTGCCCGTAGTTGGTTCACAACAGCGTGTCGTCCAAACATTATAAAGTCACAATAGAAATAGGTGTTGAAGTTAACCAATATTGTCGATGTAACCTTAAACCAGGTACACATGGCAGGTGAGTTGTATGCATTTCGATCCATCAAACTAGATCACACAGCATTTGGGCACCAACAAAACTTAATGATGTTGATATACAATGGCAGGACTCAATTAGACATTGGACTTGGTACAAACACAGCCACAACCATCCACATTAGAATCAGGCCAATAGTTAGAGGAATTGGTATACTCCTCATTTTGATATTTCCTGTAACACCCGCGCCTAGCGCCAATCCTTTTTTTTTTCTTCATATTTTTGGGTTAATTATAAGAAAATCCCAGTTGAATTTTTTCGAGTACTATTTTACGGGCCCAAATTGGTTTTTTATCAGACATCAAAATTTTTTTCTAATGGACTTGCCTTTATGGTTAAATTCTTGAAATATATTTTGAATTGGGTTAAAAATATTTAATGGGCTGAGAAAATTTTAAGGAAGAGCCCAAGCCCATGAAAACGTTTCCGGACTCCCTAGTCCACACCTTACACGTCTCTCATTTACGTCCCTCTTCCTTTCTGTATTCATCTAGGGTTTTCTTTTTGTTCAATCACCTATATATTCACAAGTTTTCACTGTTCACGGACATCCCTCATGCTTTTATCGTTCATCTTCAACCCTAGATTAAGTTGCCGTTGCTGCCCTCTTCAGCCACCCTGTTGATGCCGTCAACTCCCTCTGCCACCAAGCACCACCGTAAGACTGTGCCCAGGGCTTCAAACCTCCCCGTGCCCCCAGTTTGTCTAGCTTGTTGCACCGTAGCTCCTCCTTCCATCGTAAACGAGAGATCACCGAAGGCCACAACCAGCCCCATTTCATGCCAACCCCGTACGTTCAAGACATCCAAAACAACCAAAGACTACACCTTTCAGCCATCTCCGTTGCCATCCCTGCACTATCTCCACCGCAGCCCGGTCCTCACCCACTCGGAAAACACCAACCCATAACCTCTGGCCAGCCACCGTACCCAGCCTTGTAACCACCGTGTAAGAAATCCACCAAGTCACCTGCAGTCATAGGGTGAGCCTCTATTTTTCACAACCAAAAACAAAGCAATCTGCATACTGAAACTCCTCCACACCGATTGCCTCAGCTACAAATAACATCACTGCCTAGCCACCGTGATCACCACCGTCGACCTCCGCATCCGCCCAGCTCCGCCGCAACTTCTTTCGGTGAGTCTTCGTCACACCTGGGTCTCCCTCATGCTTGTAATCTCTTACAAACTTTTAAAGTGTTCTTTTGCATTTTTACGTAGGAGAAGACTTATTTTATGATATAACTATTTTATCCTCAAGGTTTCAAGTCTAAGGTGTTTTATTTCGGTGGATTTTGTGTTTTAAATGAGACTGACCATTACTGAAACTTTATTTTCCCATAGACAATAAATAAGATTTTTAAATTATATTATTTAGTATTAAATTTTATATTTTGATTTTAATAGTGAAAATGTTAGATTTTTATATTATAGTCAAAAAATTAAATGGATGTTGATGAATTTTGGGAAGTGATGAGATTTTAGGATTATGAGAAGTTTAGGTGTTGAGGAATTAAAATAGGATATTTCAACATTCAAGCCTAAATATTGAAATACGTGATCAATTGAAAATTTATAAAAATTACGTGTTTATGTTATAGGTAACGATTAATATTTGTTCAGCATTTTCGAGAAAATTTCTAAAAAGTTAAGAAGTCCAAGTAAGCGGGATTCCTATGCTAGACTTTGCATAAAATAAAATGATATGAGATCCCTCTTGGAAAATATGCATGTTTTGTTATGAAAAGAAATTCAAAACGACTTCAGTTATTTGTTTTTGCATTACTAATGAAATTCTGTATAAGAATAAAGACTTTCTGGCATGACCGATGCATACATGAGCTTATTTCTGGCATTTTATTTCTAAACTATACAAAAGAGAGCGAGTAAGAAATTTTGTGTATAAATTATATTTTTTGATCTGATTCTGTTCTGTTCTATTTTGAATATGTTCTGTACTCTGATATGATATGATGTGATTTCTGAAAACTTTTGGCATAACATTCTAAATCTGGGTTTGGTTCATATATGGTGATCTGTTTGACCTACCACAGGCGCTAATAGTGGTTTCTGTTTGGGTTGGTACCAATCGTTTTGTTTCTGGTGCACCCACTTTGGAAACAAAGTAGTTTTTCTGGTGGTCTTTCCTGTGTGCACACTCGGGAATCTGAGAATAAATAAGGGGAAGATTCACATTCTGTTTCTGCTTGGTTAGCTATCGGGTTTGTATAACTCTACCATGGGGTTAAACATGGCCTTTGATGTGATATGACGTTCTGGTATGAGGGTGGTCAGTTATGTTATGCCAAAAGACTTTGGATAATAACATTTTTCTGAAACTTTCGCTCTGATATTTTTGATAACATGTTCTGATTCTGCATTCTGAAAGTAAAAGTATTTTATTCTTCATTCTGAACTCTGTAAATGCTCATATTTGCATACTAATATATGTTCTTTGCTTACTGAGTTGTTGATAACTCACCCCTTATCTCTAAATATTTTTCAGATGATTTTGAGTAGTTCAATAAGGATCAGGACTATGGAGTATGGGTGAGATGATTATTTAAGCATTGTGGATTCCTCATAAGAAGACTTCTGAGAATTGGTGGTTTTTATTAAGAGATTTTGTAGTATTTTTATGACTTTATATTTTGGAGTCTGTAAATATATTGATGAAATGTGAGTTATAAGTTATAGGGAGTAACTCTCCAACCCCTGCGAGACCGGGGCGTTACAATTGGTATCAGATACAAGTTTGAGATTCTGCATACTATAATAAGGAGTTTGATGGAATTTAAGGTTTTAGATCCAGTAGGCTTATTCTGTAGGCTATAGGACATGACTTGGATATGATTTAAGGTTTAGATGTCGAAGTTGACATAAAGTTTGATTGAAAGCTAGGTTTGAGGTTATGTAGACTATGGTATATGAGGTTTTAGATTATCGATGGCGTTAGGAAAGAATCTTCAGACTTGAGGTGTATACATGCGCTGATTGTAAGGAATAATTTTATCTGTACTTAAGGTTTTAGAATCTTCAGGTGTAGGCAAGATGTCTTATGAAATTTGAGGTGTAGGATTTTACAGATTTTGTGGTTTTGGATTATTGGGGACGTTAGGAAATATTTTTCAGATTTGATATTTATAATTTGGCGGAGTTTAAGAGATATTCTTGTTGATAATTACAGTATGAGATTCTACAAATTTTATAGATCGAGTTTTTGAAAATCTAAAGTTTAGAAGTGATGTGTTGTAAAAAGTGATTTGTTGATGAGATCTAGAATTCTTCGGACGCTAGGATATGATTTTTATGTTACGTAAGGTTTTAGCACTTGCGAACCTATAGAATGAGTTTCGTAAAATCTGAGATTTTAGATTTTCCATATTTTAAGGAATTGTTTTTATGCCATTTGAGATTTTAATCCCAATAGGCATATTCGGTGGACTGTAGGAAATAATTCTGATTGGATTTAAGGTTTAGACTTCAGGTTGACTTCTTGGAAAGAATTTTGGTTAGGAACTTGAGGCTTAGACTTGTGAGATTGATGTTTTAGAGGCTTCAGTCTTGTTGGTATAATTTGTAAATTTGACTCTAGTGAGTTAAAAATGTATGGAGTGGTTAAATGTGGAGTTTAGTTCATTTTAGAGGTACGTCAATGAGTTACAATGTGTTTACGACTACAAGTTGTTAGAGTGCGCAGCATAAGCATGGTTTTGTGGATATGATAGTTTGAGGTTTATTTCATTATTTATTGAGGTTTTATATTTGGTGGAGAATTTGAAATTTATTTATTTTAGTCCTTAATTGCATTATTGAGGTTTATATTTTAGACTTGAAATGACAGTATGCGCGAACGTGTATGGTTAGGGAAAATATGGGAGACAATATTGGAGGCCGGTTAGAATTTGGGATATTAAGTTCGACAATTTGGAATATTAATTAGGTTCGACAATATGATTGACAACTGGGGTAGGCATGGAATGGTTGAAGCGGATAAATATTTAGGCTTTGCTTGTCATACTAGCAAATTTCGAGGACGAATTTTTTTTTTAAGGGGGGGAGAATGTAACACCCGGGCCTAGAGCCAAGCCTTTTTTTTCTTCATATTTTTGGGTTAACTATATGAAAAGCCCAGTTGAATTTTTTCGAGTACTATTTTACCGGCCCAAATTGATTTTTTATCAGACATCAAATTTTGGGTTAAAAATATTTTATGGGCAGAAAAAATTTTAAGGAAGAGCCAAAGCCAGTGAAAACGTTTCCGGACTCCCCAGTCCATACCTTGCACGTCTCTTATGCACGTCCCTCTTCCTTTTCGTATTCATCTAGGGTTTTCTTTTTGTTCAATCACCTATATATTCATAAGTTTTCACAGTTCACAGACATCCCTCATGCTTTTATCGTTCATCTTCAACCCTAGATTAAGTTGCCGCTGCTGCCCTATTCAGCCACCCTGTTGATGCCGTCAACTCCCTCTGCCATCAAGCACCACCGTAAGACTGTGCCCAGGGCTTCAAACCTCCCCGTGGCCCCAGTTTGTCCAGCTTGTTGCACCGTAGCTCCTCTTTCCACCGTAAACGAGCGATCATCGAAGGCCACAACCAGCCCCGTTTCATGCCAACCCCGTACGTTCAAGACATCCAAAACAACCAAAGACTGCACCTTTCAGCCGTCTCCGTTGCCATCCCTGCACTATCTCCACCGTAGCCCGGTCCTCACCCACTCGGAAAACACCAACCCACAACCTCTGGCCAGCCACCGTACCTAGCCTTGTAACCACCGTGTAAGAAATCCACCAAGTCACCTGCAGTCACATGGTGAGGCTCTGTTTTTCACAACCAAAACAGAGCAATCCGCATACTGAAACTCCTCCACGCCGATTGCCTTAGCCGCAAATAACATCACTGCCCAACCACCGTGATCACCACCGTCGACCTCTGCATCCACCCAGCTCCGCTGCAACTTCTTTCGGTGAGTCTTCGTCACACCTGGGTCTCCCTTTCGCTTGTGATCTCTTACAAACTTTTAAAGTGTTCTTTTGCATTTTTACGTAGGAGAAGACTTATTTTATGATATTACTATTTTTCCCTCAAGGTTTCAAGTCTAAGGTGTTTTGGACTCATTGTACGGTGGGTTTTGTGTTTTAAATGAGACTGACCATTATTGAAACTTTATTTTTCCATAGACAATAAATAAGATTTTTAAATTATATTATTTAGTATTAAATTTTATATTTTGATTTCACTAGTGAAAGTGTTAGATTTTTATATTATAGTCGAAAAATTAAATGGATGCTGATGAATTTTGAGAAGTGATGAGATTTTAGGATTATGAGAAGTTTAGGTGTTGAGGAATTAAAATAGGATATTTCAACATTCAGGCCTAAATATTGAAATACGTGATCAATTGAAAATTTATAAAAATTACGTGTTTATGTTATAGGTGACGATTAATATTTGTTCAACATTTTCGAGAAAATTTCTAAAAAGTTAAGAAGTCCAAGTAAGCGGAATTCCTATGCTAGACTTTGCATAAAATAAAATGATCTGAGGTCTCTCTTGAAAAGTATGCATGTTTTGTTATGAAAATAAATTCAAAACGACTTCAGTTATTTGTTTTTGCATTACTCATGAAATTCTGTATAAGAATAAAGACTTTCTGGCATGACTGGTGTATACATGAGCTTATTTCTGGCATTTTATTTCTAAACTATACAAAAGAGAGCGAGTAAGAAATTTTGTGCATAAATTATATTTTGTGATCTGATTCTGTTCTGTTCTATTATGAAGATGTTCTGTACTCTGATATGATATAATGTGATTTCTGAAAACTTTTGGCATGACATTCTGAATCAGGGTTTGGTTCATGGATGGTGATCTATTTGACCTACCACGGGCGCTAATAGTGATTTCTGTTTGGATTGGTACCAATCGTTCTGTTTTTGGAAACAAAGTGGTTTTTCTGGTGGTCTTTCCTGTGTGCACACTAGGGGCTTTGAGAATAAATAAAAGGAAGATTCACATTCTGTTTCTGCTCAGTTAGCTATTGGGGTTTGCACAACCCTACCACGGGGGTTACGTTTCCTCTGTATATAGGAAGTCTAATGGTGGGATTTCATACATTATCCAGTAAAAATGGCAAGATGTTAGAATATGCACGATTTGGTGGAGATTAATATTGTTCCATCAAATTAAATCGGCAGTATTTATCCATGTTTCTATGTTAGTTGGTTTATTAACAAACTTGTTTTCCAAGTATAATGACTTTTAAATTCAGGTGACCTCATGGATAGAAATGGACGTGGAAGCAAGCGAGGACAATGTATTCGTCGTAGACGACTTGTGCTGTAACACTGTCGCGCCGGCCTTCCACGCGGAGCGATCATCCATTCATACAACAGCCCTCCGGATGTTGTTGAGTCCAGCTGAGATGACTCAACACAGCCTCCCAACCACGTTTGGGAGACTCCATATGTCCATCCAATCCCATAACCTACAGCTAGTAGAGATGAAAATGGTAGAGGGAATTACTAATATTTTTTCCAAAATTATTGAGCTTAATCATATTTCTGTACAGTAGGTAATTATTATATATAAATAAATGAGATAATCATTTTTTTATATAGTTTTTACAATTGCAGATGCGCCAACAGTGCCTGTTGTCAACCCGGTATAGAATAAACGTGGACGTGGACTAGCGAAGTCCCTGGAGTTTGACAAGTTGCGTAAGCACGGGAAAATTCTCTTGAAGATAAATGACGGAGAAACCGCTCCTTGTTGTGAGAATGCGAACATGTTTACAACATGGATATTAAAACATCACTTAGACATGAGCTATGCTAGATGGAGTGATGTACCACAGTCGGAGAAGGACGAGCTGATTGAACGTGTCCGTGTAAGATCTCTGTACCTTCACTCCAAATGTTTAAAAGTGGACCTAGTATAATCACCAAATATATCATTTTGTGATATATTGTGTAATGTAGGGTGACTTTATCTTAGATTGGGAGCTGGATAATCATCGAATGCCAATTTTGAAATAGCTGCGAAAGAGATTTAACGCCTTCTACCATGAGTTGCATAAGAAGTACTTGGCATATGACAGCCATGAGGAAGCGTTGGCAGCTGGGACTAGTATAGTTGATACCCTGGTATGGGTAAAGTTATGTGGTCGATGGGGATCTGAAGCCTTCAAGGTATGACGTCCATTGCTTTGTTTGTATATGTTGGCTAAATTGTTTTAACCCTTATGTGTACATAGCTAACATTTGGCATTAGTGGCAGAAAATATCAAGCCAAAACTGGGAAAACCGGAAGAGGCAGAATACTAATCACACTGCTGGGCGTAAATCATTTGTCCAAATACTAGAGGAGAAGGTAATATTAGGTGGTTTGAGTGGCATATGGTATTATGATGGGGTATGCTTTCAAAACATCCCTCATGTCTTCATGTTGAACCAGAATTTATTTTTGTGCATTTGGTAGCTGTTTACAGTTTGTTACTTGGGATGCATTTCAAATACAAAATGTTTGTATTCATTGATACTGAAGCTATTTTGTAAACATTGACCATGTTTGCTTGTTTTATTTGCAAATAATCATGAAAATGTCCTCCACACTACATCAAACTATGGATAAATTAACTTTAAAACTGTTGTCGTCAGAAATAATGTGCCAGATTTTAAACACATGAACAATTCTCTAGTTGCTGTTGGATGGAATGTTTCTTGAGCATGTTTAAAAGTCGGTGCAGTTGTTGTAAGGAACATCCTGCATGCGAAATTTACATAGAAGCAGTAACATGGAAATGACATATTTTACGTCGTAGGTACAACTATGGTCATGAGATGGGGTGAATAGATACTAAGCATGGTGGAAGAGAAAATACTATATATACTTGTCAACATGCATGACATTCAGTGTCACTCAACTGACAAGCTTGTTGATTATATGACATAGGTTTTGTATATCATCATAGTGGGTCAGAAATACTGGGCAGAAAAGAATACATATTGGGGTGATATTCTTGGATCCATGGCCACTGGATTCCAAATTACTTTTTATGTCTGCTTAGGTTATGCATGCTTGTACAATCATTATGACGTTACTGCAAAGCACATCATGTAGTTCACTATATATAGCCCCGTATTAGTTTAATTCATTTGGCAAAAGTTGTGTAGCCAATGTCAAACACACCTGGTAATGATGTTTAACAAGATTAACTTAGAATGATGACTTAATAAAGTTAACTTGCAGTGTATGGCGAGTGAGTTAGAGGCGACAACATCAGGGGAGTGGGTAAATAAGCATAATAACTAGTGTAACAAAAAATGTCATCTTGAAACAAATTAAAAAGCTAATATTAATTTGAAGCTAAGACACCGGATTTTTTTTTTTTAACTACAAACGTGATATTTTGTTGTGGATTGAGGCAGCATATTCTTGAGCCCTGCATTTTATGACAAGTGGTTTAATGATGCCTCACATAGGAACACAAAAAACTGGGCTACTACTGATTTTTGTTACAATGTTTGCAAGGTTTTTAGAAGTAGTGGCAGATTAAGCTTGATTTGTACAAATCTTGGGTGAAGATGCTACGGAGTTTGATGGACAGTAGACCGCCAACAGATAATATAAACAATCTTGACTACATGAGTGGATCAACTTTTGACCAACTGTGATGGGCATATGGACTGAAGGCGTGGAAGCTGCAGTTCATTGCTTCATTGTTATAAGGGTGAAATAGGGTATCATTCCTGCCTGCTCAATGTAGGCATCTTTCTACATGTTTATTCACTACATGCACCGGTGTATATAGTGGCTTAGGATCTTCAAATACATTATGTGATTAAGTGACTTGGGGGGCACCCAAATGATTGATTTAAGAATATGATGAATGAATGAGCTCTTTGTCTTAGCATGCACATGATGATGGTCCTTATATGTAGACAAAGCTAGGTGTTGAGATGAGATGTACAATATACATTCAGAATGGGTGTGCATATACATACTATATTACTTGTGTGTTCAGGATCTCTTTATTGTTGGGGCCTTGATTTTTATGTGTATCAAAAAAAATATTATATTTACTTTGATATTACCTGAGTTGTAACTTAATGATGATTTATATGATTGCATTTTCACTAAAACATTTGGGATAACTACCAAATGCATATATGGATGGAAAGGAATTTGGTTTATTGGTCCCAAAATTGTTGGGTGGAAGTAATTGTTTCCAATAACAGGTTTGGCAAGTAGAAATAATCATGCAAATTTAAATAAGCATGAATATTACAGTCAATATATATTTGTGTTACAAGAATGCAGCCAAAAGTGCTACAAAAATAGCAGGAAAATTTGTTATAGACATGGTTGTAGGTCATGATTATTTTAGGCAAATCAATTCACCTCAAGTTACAATTTTGCCGTCGAATATTTGAAAATCGCCGCAATTGGGGGGCAATCACGGCGAAAACTTTGCGGACGAGAAAGCTAAAATCACAGTAGACTCTATTGCGGCAAACCTCATAATCACTGGGATTTGTGTATTTTGTGGCGATTTTATAGGTGCCGCAACAAATATTTATAGTCTAGGGAACAAATTTTCCAGTGATATCAAAACGTTGCTAATACTCTATCATGGCGATTTCCTTCCGACGCGAAAACCCAATATAATTCAGAATAGTCATTAGCGGCGGTAGCAAAAAGTGTCGTAAAAAAATATTACCATAGACGAATTACTCTATTACGACGATATATATGAGCAGGGAAACATATAGTTTGCGGTGATTAATATGTTGGTCGATGAAAGGGTTTACTATTTGCAGCGAATATCATATCTATTGTGAAGAAAATTTTAGCTGATTTTAATTTTTCCCAAAAATTTAAGATATGATCTGTAGAGTCATTTGCATCGAGTTTTAGGGTTATTGCGTCAAAAATACTTCACTGGAAAAAATCTGTATTTTTGACGATTTTCTAATTTCGCTGCTGATCACAAAAATAAGCAGAGTTGCAACGAACAAGCGGCAATGAATATACAACGAGAAAGGCCATTCGCGGCGATTTTTCAGACTACTAGGGATGAAAACTGGCATTGGGAAAGACCTTTTTCCTTGTGCAAGCAAGTCCTAAGGCTACATGGCACTTCAAATATCCAAATCAACAAAAGACTTATGCTAACTGAATTGAGCCTATACAAACTTCACCAAAATCAACTATTTCACTTAAAGAAAATCCTTTCAACACATGCTAACATGCTCTTAATTTGAGTATCAAAAATAGAGGAGAAAGATGAGGAAAGAGGGCTTACCAAAATTAGCACTAAGAGAAAAAGATTGCTCCATTCTATCCTCTCTCTTACACTTGGTTTCTCTTTTGTGCAAAGTCTGAAGTGCGTAGCTTGTGTAAGTGAGGATGACCAAGGGTGGATGTGGGAATAAAAGAAACTTGAGATGAGAGGGAGGGGGTTTCGGTACAAGGCATGGCATGGGCTGAAATGCTTGTTGTTTCTCAAATTAGACAAGTGGTTTGATGCAAAGGATTCAAGCAAATTGAGAGGCATGAGAGAGAGGCAGGTGGCTTGAGTGAAAGGGGATTTTGTTGGCTAGAAAAGCTGGCCACTTGGGCTAGGGTATGGGCCATGCAGGCAAGCCAAGCATGGCTGGTTTGGGTTGCTTGTGAGGAGTGCAATAGTGTGTGAAGGGGCATGCATCTGATTGAGTATGTTGGGCGGTTTTGGAGGATTGAATTCAAAATTGATGGAGGGCTATGTAGAATTGGTGCAAGGCTACAGAGGGGCAAGGTATGGTGCTTGAAAAAAAGTTGTAAGACTTTGTATGAAAGCATTGTTTTACCTTATTTTATACTCAACCTTCTTACACATATGTACTAAGCTTGACTTGTGTAAGTGAAACCCAAATCGATTTAACAAATGGAGGGCATCTTTACCTTAAATAAAGATTTCGTCCTCGAAATCGAAAGGTATTCACAAAACAAATGGATTAAACAATTATGTAATATACTCACCATGAGCTAACATCCTTTGTTACCCTTAGAGTCGTTAGGTGATGTAGGTGGCGGTCTCCTAATCCTTCCGAGGTGGAATCTTGAGCAAGGTGGTACAACTGGTCGTCCTTGGAGTCATAATACATATTGACGATTAACGCAGGGTCAATCTGGAGTCCAAGTTCGTCATCTTCACTAGAAGACAGTCCATCCTCAAGGTGGCGATATCGATGAGTGGAAGACATCGACACCTTTGAAGTCTCAAGCATTGGGATAGTGGCACGTGCTTTTGCATTACGGTTTGACTCCACTTCCCCGTGAGGTCTCAATGCCCACAGTCGGGTCCTATCCTTCCAAGTAGAACTCCAAATTTCGTGTAAATTGGTTGGTCTCTACCAATTCATCACTGCTTCCACCTTACTAGGGTCTAAAGTTACTCATTCACTAGACATCACATGTCTCAATAATTTTACCTATCTAAGCCAAAACTCACATTTACTAAGTTTGGTGTACCATTCCTATTCCTTAAGTTTGGCTAGAGCTAGAATAACCAAACCATCTCATCTCATCTCATCTCATATAATCATTACAATTTTCTCAAACTCACACAAAATATAATAAACGATTCAATTTTTTCAAATCCCAAAATAAAAATAATATTAAAAATTATATTCCAACAATATTTTATTTAACTTTCAACTTTTATCTCATCTTATCTCATATGAATAACCAAACGAGATCTAAGGTGTCCTGATCGTAGATCTATCTCCCTATTTGGTGGTAATCTGGGCAAAGCTTCTACTAAAACTTCAGGAAGGTCCTCTACCATAGGTATTCCCTGAACCTATTTGTTCTAGATAGACTCCTCAACTACCAACGCTAGATATGTCGATGAACCCTCAACAATGCATCTCCTAACTTGGAAAACTGAAATTATAGGTGTGGTGGCTCTGTCTCTCCCGCATAACCTACTTTATTAACCTTGGGTGGCTCAAACACGACTTCCCTTTTTTGATAGCTATCTTAGCATAGTGTCCGAACAACTAGTCCATCCCCAAAATCAAATCAATTCCCATTAGACAGAACACCATCAAATCGGCCTTCAATATTTTTCCTTCTACTTCTATAGGGCACTCTGTAACTACTCAATTACAAGTAACAATACTCCCATTGGGAATCGTTACCACTACTATTTTTGGAGAAACATTTCGGTTTGCAAACTATATATTTTACAAACGTTGTAGACATAAAAGACTGTGGTGTGCCCTAATCGAACAGTGCACAAGCTGTAAACATCAACAACTTGACATTATCTCACATTGACAATACTAAAATACTACTATTAACCATAGTTAAACTAATCTTAACTAAGCTCAAAGCTCAAAGATATAAACATCTGGAGAAAAACCAGTGATAACTCCAACTTCTTTTGTCTCTAAAGTGTAGGTTTCTACATCTCCCGCAGTGACCGCATACACTCAAGCTAGTACTTGGGGTCTTGGATTTGGTTTGCTATCAATGTTGGGGTAGTTCCACTTCCTTGAGCATTATTGGGGTAGTCTCTAATCATTTGGCTTGGCTAACCATTCTTGAAGCAGGCTCTTATAGCGAGTATGCATTCACCCCATGTTTTCTACTACACTTCCCATATACGAGTAGTATAGTTGGCATTTGTCCCTCAATCAAGATGCCCTATTCTTTTATTAGCTCCGGTTATCATCCTTTTAATTTTTTTGCTAACCCCTGCAACATATGGGAAAGCTCTATTTCTCTTTAAATTAGTTGGGTAGTTACGCCCATCCATCTGCTTGGCTTCAGCAATTGCTATCGTGCTACTTGCTCTTGATAATTTTCAATTTGGAAACATGCCACCCAATTGCGGATCCTCGACTGCAAGCCCCCCTGAAACTTTTTTTCTTGCATATTCTCTGTGCCAATCAAATGAGGCGCGAATCTTTCAAGCTCTATAAATCTGGCAATGTACTGCTTGACCGACATGTTCCCTTGTATTAATGACATGAATTCCTGCGCCTTCTATTGTTTAAGAATATTACAAATTGTTAAATAACTTGAATGAATAACAATGTAAGAACAATTGAAATACATTTTAAAAAATAAAGGTAACAACATAAGAGATCATTTGAGAACTCCCTCCAACTCCAAGTGACATCATAAAAACTGAAAACAAAAGGTAAAAAAATGAGGATATGAATAATATGATATCTCAAAAAGAAAAGAATGTCAATTAAGAAAAAAAAATAACATGAGTACAAACTATAAATAATTAATTAAAAAACTAATGGTGTATAAAAGTCAAACTATCAATATTGTGGCCAATGTAGATTGAGTTGGAGTCTCTTTTCCTAAAGTTTTCCATACAACATTGAAACCACAATCTATTTTGGGGTTTCAATTGTGAAACCTCAAAATATATTTGAAACCTCAAAATAGATTAGGTTAGAGGTTTCAAATTGAACCCCTAACCTAATTTATGGTTTCAATCTGAAACCCTAAATTAGGTTAGAGGTTCGGATTGAATCCCTAGATTATATAGGATCTTAAATTTGACACTCAAAGCCGGTTTGGATTTGAAAAGCATCTCATCTCGTCTCATTTTATTACAATTTTCTCAAATTTTCATATAAAATATAATAAATAATTCAACTTTTTCAAATCCTAGAATAATAATAATATTAAAAAATGATATTCTAATAATATTTTATTCTACTATTCACAAATCATCTCAACTCATCTCTGAATCCGAAAGGGATCTAAAATAGTCTACGGGTTAAATCTGAATCCCTAACCTAATTTAGGCTTTCGGATTGAAACTCTAAAATTTCTCCTAAAAATAAAACACCAAAAGTCTAACCTAATCACACAATCCAACTCCACAATATCCAAAACACAATCCCATCATCCATTGAAAATATAAAACATACTTAGGGCCTCGAGATACTTACAAATGAAATCTGCGACAATGACGATGTGAGCTACAACGACGCTGTGACTGAGTGAGAGAGTTTGAGAGATAGAGTCTAAGGGGTTGTTTGGAAATAATTCTCATCTCATTCAATCTCATCTTCTTCCCAAACATCTAAAAAACAAACACTTTCAAACTAATCATTATTACATTTTCAAATTAATCATTACACATTTTCCAAACTTTCAAACAAAAAATAAAAAAAAATAATTTAATTTTTTCAAATCTCAAAACAAAAATAATATTAAAAAATAATATTCTAACAATATTTTAACTTTATAATATTTTTTATTCAACTTTTTCTGTCTCATTTTTCAAGATCTAGCAAATACTTAACTCAAACTATCTCACTATTATTCACAAATCATATTAATATTATTCATAAAATTCTCATCTCATATCATTCCTCATGTATTTCTTAAGAGAGGCATGAAAAAGATACACACATGCAGAGCAGGGGATGATTAAACCTAAAATAAAATGATGCCGTATAAACTCTTCAAAACGACGTTGTTTCATTACAAAACTTATTTCTTTTTAATATATATATATATATATATATAAATATATGGGCCAGGTGATCAAGTGAAATCCGAGAAGGGCAGAAGCCTAGCCTAGCACCCGTCCCAATTTTTCACAATGGGCGGTGGCCCGCTCGTTCGCCCGCCCGTCTATTTGCATGATGCGGGAGGACAACCTTGCCCACCCCAGGCAGGGGTTGAGTGGGTGGGCAAAGCAATACTCGGCCCCCAGGCCTAATTAGCTGTACCACTACCACGAATTTGGTTCCTTTCATCCCATTTTTGAGAAGCAAAACACGTACGCCACAATCTTCAATTAACGTGGGATTATATATACTTTTCTTTTATCCAGAGTTGGTATCTGCTCATGCTTTCCTATCTTTCGATGCAGCAATATATGGGAAGTGTCTATTTGTCAACTGATCACTACAATCAATCTCAACGATTTTATTAATATAAAAATAAGCATAACCTGAGTACAAAAGTTGTTTGTATGAGAATGTATTTAGGGCTCGGTTGAATACAGAAACTATCTCATCTCATCTTATTATTATAATTTTTTTAAATTTTTATATAAAATATAATAAACAATTTAATTTTTTCAAATATCAAAATAATAATAATATTATAAAATAATATTTTAATAATATTTCATCTGATGTCAACTTACCACCCAAACGAATCCTTAATTACAAACTAAAGATAAATATAAAGAAATCATAAAAATCAAGACCATAGAAATATACGGCCGGCACGCGGTAATATAAATACGGCGCGAAAAGTAGTCCGTATGAGAATGCATTTTATTCCACGCAGATTTTGCAATGGAATTAATTATGCCAATATATAACTTTTGAAAAGAAAAACCCGAAACTAATTGACTTAAGTTTATTTCTTCTTCTTCTTCTTTTTTTTATTTATTTATCTGAATTTCCTAATACTTGGAAAGAATTGCGGACCACGAAAGGATTAGGCATGCATACGTGTCAGATGCTTCTAAATATTGGGCAGGACTTTTTCCATTTATAGGGAAATGAAAATTTCAGAACCTCTGACCTTTGAAAAGTCCTTATAGATCAGATTAATGATCAGTGCAAAATGCAAACTTCAAATCCTTATGCAAAATCAAATCCTTTGAAGCTTTATACCACATGACACATGATGATAATTCACTTAATTAATATGTAATTTATCATTTTTTATCTTCTATCCAAAAACTTAAATATGTGTATATTTAAATATATTAGAATGATAAAAATGACAAATTACATATTGATCAATTAGAAGTGTATAGTGTAAGGCTTCATTGTAGCATTCTATCTCATATATATATATATAATTTGTAAAAATGCTTTGAGATGACTTTCTCCTGGCCTATTTATTTTTTTAAGCATTCTAGAAGCCATATAAAACTCATCATGATTTCAGTAACAATAAGCACAATTATTCATTTTCTCATCATCCCATGCAAGATGTTGCATTAAATGATAGGTTTATAAATGAAATATAATAAATATATAGTCCAATCATCTAATGCTAGTACATTATGAGATGATGAGAACATGGATGAGAAGTAGTATTACTCTTTTCATAATCACGATTTGAAATAAAGATATTTTTGCAAGACGATAATATTTTTATAATTATTTTATAAAATTTCATTTATTTAAAACATGATTATAAAAAGGCCGGTTGTGTATCTATCATTTTACTAACTTTTAATAAGATTGATTTTATTTGGCACTCTATGTAATTTAGTGTAAGGAAAATGATAAGATTACTACTCTTCTATTATGCATTTATTACTTTTTTTATATTTGATTTTTTTAAATTTTTTATTTTACTTAATAGTTAAAGAAATGACTAGTAATAAAATTATATATTTTTTTAATTTTTTTCTTAACGATTAAGAATGTTAAAAAAAAAATACTTAAAATAAAATGATAAAAAAATAAAAAATTTTAAATATAGTATAAGTAACCGGTTGCAAGGGTAAATACCCAAATATGAAGGAAACATGCATGATCACACAGGTCGATCGATTTATATATATATATATATATCTCGAAGCGTACAATATATATTAATTAGCCCCATGCATGCAAGACAATTAATTTGTTGAAGAAAAGTACGTACGATCATAACAATTATATTTATGGCCTCGTTTGGAGAAACTATGGCCTGATGCCCTGAACTGGTCAACCTGAACGGGTTTTGCTGTTGGTTTTGTTTTGTGGCAAGTTTTGAGAAACGTTTGTCAAAGTTCTATGTTGTCAAATCGCCATGCAATTTGGACTTTTACTAAGTAGGAGATTTCTTGTGGAATTCGTGATCTTTCCCTGGCCAATCAGCTGGAAGCATGATGGAATGGTTTAGTTAGAAAATATGTACGTTATATGCAACAGCTGTTATAAGCTGCGCCATTGTACGTACAGTTTTCACATTAATTTACGAGTATTCAACAAATTACGTATATATCTCCTCATAACACTATAAATAAGGAAGCTCGCATCCTGTTTTTAACGCAGAAACACAAACAAAAATGAAGCTCGTTAGCTCTTCAGTGCATATTCCATTTGTTATTACACTTCTTTTCTCATTTTTATGGGCAACTTCGGCTCACACTCATGAAGACTTCCTTCAATGCCTGACCCTTCAGGCTGGAAACTCCACCTCCCCAATTTCTCAAGTCATTTACACCCCGGCCAATTCCTCATATTCATCTGTATTGGAATTCTCCATACAAAATCCTAGATTCTCAACACCTGCCACCCCGAAACCTCTAGTCATTATTACGCCATTGCATGTCTCCCAAATTCAAGCAACCATTAAGTGTTCCCAAAAACATGGCATGCAAATAAGAGTTAGAAGCGGTGGTCATGATTTTGAGGGCCTTTCTTATGTTTCTTATGTTCCATTTGTCATAATCGATCTGATAAATCTTCGTTCAATCAATGTTGATGTAGAAAATGGCACTGCTTGGGTTGAAGCCGGTGCCATTATCGGTGAAGTATACTATAGGATTGCCGAGAAAAGTAGAAACTTTGGCTTTCCGGCGGGAGCGTGCCCGACTGTGGGTGTTGGTGGACACTTCAGTGGGGGAGGGTGGGGCACCTTGCTGCGCAAATATGGCCTTGCTGCAGATAATATTGTTGACGCCCAAATGATTGATGTTAAGGGCAGAATCCTTGACCGAGAATCCATGGGAGAAGATCTATTTTGGGCCATTCGAGGAGGTGGAGGGGCCAGCTTTGGAGTCATTGTTGCGTGGAAAATCCAGCTGGTTCATGTTCCATCAACTGTGACTGTATTCACAGTTAATAGGAACTTGGAACAAAATGCAACCAAGCTTGTTCATCGGTGGCAATATGTTGCAGACAAGCTTGATGAAGACCTATTCATTTTCGTCAGCTCAAGTGCTGCCAATTCTAGCCAAGAAGGGAGGAGAACAATACAAGCTTCATTTAATTCCTTGTATCTCGGAGGGATAGATAATCTCCTTTCATTGATGCAAGAGAGCTTCCCTGAACTGGGTTTGGTAAGAGAAGATTGCACTGAAATGAGCTGGATTGAATCTATCCTCTACTTCGCCGGGTTTCCAAGTGGGGAATCCTTGGATGTACTGCTAAGCAGGACTCCTCTAACAAGACCAACTTTTTTCAAAGCAAAATCTGACTTCGTGATGGAACCTATTCCAGAAGTTGGCTTGGAAGGGATTTGGGAGAGATTTTACCAAAAAGAGGCCGAGGAAGCAGAATTGATTATGGTTCCGTATGGGGGAAGAATGAGTGAAATCTCGGAATCTGCAATTCCTTTCCCACATAGAGTTGGTAACATCTACAAACTCCTACACATGGTGTCTTGGGAAGAAGAAGGAATTGCGGCATCCGAGAGGCATATCAGTTGGGTCAGAAGGCTTTACAGTTACACGGCTGCTTATGTTTCAAAATCTCCAAGAGCTGCATACATCAATTATAGGGACCTTGACATAGGAACAAATAGTAAGGAAGGCAACACAAGCTATAGACGAGCAAGTACATGGGGTACTAAATATTTCAAGAGCAACTTTAACAGGTTGGTTCATGTGAAGACCATGGTCGATCCCACTAATTTCTTCAGGAATGAACAAAGCATCCCAGCTCTTTCATCCTGGTGAGAGGTGATTTTAAAGCTGATGATGCTTAATTACAGAAGATATTGTACTCAACAATAAATCCTCTTTCTATCTTATTGTTTTACCTATTATTCCATTTAATAAGCACATATC
>QEOT01009222.1:137405-186183 GCA_003123785.1 Pterocarya stenoptera
CTTTCATTGATGCAAGAGAGCTTCCCTGAACTGGGTTTGGTAAGAGAAGATTGCTCTGAAATGAGCTGGATTGAATCTACCCTCTACTTCGCCGGGTTTCCAAGTGGGGAATCCTTGGATGTACTGTTAAGCAGGACTCCTCTAACAAGACCAACTTTTTTCAAAGCAAAATCTGACTACGTGATGGAACCTATTCCAGAAGTTGGCTTGGAAGGGATTTGGGAGAGATTTTACCAAAAAGAAGCCGAGGACGCAGAATTGATCCTGAGTCCGTATGGGGGAAGAATGAGTGAAATCTCGGAATCTGCAATTCCTTTCCCACATAGAGTTGGTAACATCTACAAAATCCAACACTTGGTGTATTGGGAAGAAGAAGGAATTGCGGCATCCGAGAGGCATATAAGTTGGATCAGAAGGCTTTACAGTTACATGGCTGCCTATGTTTCAAAATCTCCAAGAGCTGCATACATCAATTACAGGGACCTTGACATAGGAACAAATAGTAAGGAAGGCAACACAAGCTATAGACGGGCAAGTACATGGGGTACTAAATATTTCAAGAGCAACTTTAACAGGTTGGTTCATGTGAAGACCATGGTCGATCCCACTAATTTCTTCAGGAATGAACAAAGCATCCCAGCTCTTTCATCCTGGTGAGAGGTGATTTTAAAGCTGATGATGCTTAATCTCAGAAGATATTGTACTCAACAATAAATCCTCTTTCTATCTTATTGTTTGACCTATTATTCCATTTAATAAGCACATATCGATATTTTATGTGCATTGTAAAATAAAAGGTTTCCACAAGTTGAGGCCGGCATATATTCATGTCTATACATGTTGATGTGACATGTTTTTCTTCCATTAATAATATAGTTTTCATTTACGTCAATTATATATTTTGATCTGTTGGTTTGTTGGTTATGAATTAATGATACTCAATTACATCACTAACCGGCTCTTAGCCTCGATTATATATAAAATTCAGAATTACAGACAAAGTCTCAGACAATTGCCGGCCACAGGAAGCGCGCCGGTATTAAATGCTTTCCTTTTCAACAAAAATTTGACATATGGGCAGCAGGTGGAAAAAATCCACGATCATTGTCCGATATATTTCAAATTATTTTTGTGGATAAATTATTTGATATATACAAAAATAATTTTAGACTAAAATCCGAGCTGATCTTATATATCTATACTTGAGGGTATTTTACTATCTACAATTCTAAAAGCTTTGTCAATTAAAATATATTAATTAAGCAGCTTCTACTTGCCTCGTTTATTTTCACAACTCTTCTCAACTCATCTCATTTAATCATTACAAATTTATCAAATTCTCACACAAAATAAAATATACAAATTAACTTTTTCAAATCTCAAAACAAAAATAAGATTAAAAAAATATATTCTAACAATGTTTTATTTAACTTTTAACTTTAATCTCAACTCATCTCATCTGCAAAAACAAATGAGACCTTAAAGAAAAAGCCATACGAGAACTACTTCAAAATTAATAAAGTCCTTAAGTAGAATTAAAACGAGCATTTGTAACAGATTATTTGCGACGAGAATGACTATTTGCGATAAAAAAAAAAGTCATTTTAATAGGAAATAATCACTTTCGTAGGACATAGATGGCCATAAATAAATAATTTTCTTATAGTGAATTCACACAAAAGAAATTTGATGAAAGTGACAAGTTGCATCGTCAAACTTCAATATTGTATGTCAAGTTGCCATGCGATTTGTACTTTACAACTTGCAGACGCTACCTTCGAATTTTCTCTGTTCCGCCCTATTTAATTTAAGGAAAAATCTAGTTATAAGGGATTATGCGTACTAATACGTACATCCATTCAATATGATTAGTTAGAAAGTAGACTTTATTGAAAACAGTACTAATTTGAATTTAGAATATGAAAACAACAACATTAATACGCAAATTGGTATGCAAACTTGCTTGTATATAGCAAAACTTTTTAATTCTTATGGTGATTCATCTCTCCAATCTGGATGTTGGAATGGTCTGCAAATTAACCTTAGAAAATACAACATGCAAAAGATGTTACCTTCGTAACGTTTAGTTATGCACATTAAATTTCCAAGTCTTAAACAAGCAGCGGATCCTCATAACACAATAAATAATGAAGCTCGCATCCAATTTCTAGCGCAGAAACACATAAATAATGAAGTTTCCTAGCTAGGACATCAGTGCTTGCATTTGTTTTTACTTTTTTCTCATTTCTATGGGCCACTAAATCGGCTCACACTAACAAAAGCTTCCTTCAATGCCTGACCCTTCATGCTGGAAACTCCACCTCCTCAATTTCTCAAGTCATTTACACCCCCGCCAATTCCTCATATTCATCTATATTGGAATTCTCCATACAAAATCCTAGATTCTCAACACCTGCCACCCCGAAACCTCTAGTCATTGTTAAGCCATCGCATGTCTCCCAAATTCAAGCAGCCATTAATTGTTCCCAAAAGCATGGCCTGCATATCAGAGTTAGAAGTGGTGGTCATGATTATGAAGGCCTTTCTTATGTATCTGATGTTCTGTTTCTCATAATCGATATGATAAATCTTCGATCAATAACTGTTGATACAGAAAATGGCACAGCTTGGGTTGAATCCGGCGCCATTATTGGTGAAGTTTATTATAGGATTGCCGAGAAAAGTATAAATTTTGGCTTTCCGGTGGGACTTTGCCCGACCGTGGGTGTTCGTGGACACTTCAGTGGGGGAGGGTATGGCACCTTGATGCACAAATATGGCCTTGCTGTAGATAATATTATTGACGCACAAATGATTGATGTCAAGGGTAGAATCCTTGACAGAAAATCCATGGGGGAAGATTTGTTTTGGGCCATTCGAGGAGGTGGAGGGTCTAGTTTTGGAATCTTTTTTGCATGGAAAATCAATCTGGTTCATGTGTTAGAATTCCAAGACTTAGTAAAAACTATGAAGAATTTCTCTGTATATTTTCTTCTGCAACTTTACAATGAAAAGGAACAAGTGTATATATACACGTTCAAGAGTGCACAGGTAGACACCACTAACTAGAAAAGATTTAGGGGACGTAACTATGACTTGCTAGAGAGAGAAACTCCAACTTCTCTCTACAAAACTCTTCCAAATTCGGATCTAGCTTTGAGGGGGAAGGTGCTTTGGCTTCTCCCCCTCCCCTCCCTCTTGTCTACATGTTCATTCTGTTATTTTGGTTTTATTTTCGGTGTGTTTTAGTTTTAGTTTTAGCTTAAATAAGGGTGAGCACTTTCAGGTGATCCCAACTTTAGTATAGGTTTATTCCTCCTCCTTCTTTCTAAGATCTGTGTTCCAGATTAAACTCAAAGATCTTCATTTCAAAGATCCAGAAACCTCATCTTTCATTTTCCTTTTGGACCCGTTTGTGGTGTTGACTCGCTTGGAACGGCTGCAGCTGAGGCAAGAGTTGGTCGAGAGGGGCGGGTGATGCTATGGCCGGTTGGTCGTGCAGTAGAGCTCGTGCGTAGGAGGGTCTTCTGTTTAGTGGAGGCTAGTGTTCGTGCGAGTTGGGTGCTCATGCCGTCTGAGCTTAGGATGCCGATGGTTGCGGTGGGCGCGCTGTTCTGAGCTCATGCTGGCGCTTGTGGAGGGTGGCGGTAGCAGAGAGGGAGATGGGCTAGGGAGAGAGAGGCGATGGGGAGCGACGAGCAACGTAAATGTAGAAGAAGAAGAAGAAGGAAGAAGAAGGCAGTAAAAGGAAAAGAAAAAAAGAAAAAAAGGAAAGTTGAATGGGGCGGCGGGCTTGGAAAGAGATGAAACCCTAGCTCCACTTGTTATGTGTTTTAGTGTTTCTTTAATGTGTTTTCCTTTTGCAGTTTTTTGTTTTTAGTTTTTAATAAAAAAGAAATAGGCTATTTGGACTTGGTGTCCATAGTAGCAGAGTCTCGTATTTCTCCTGTTTGGGAGGTCGGAGGGGGCTAGTGCTTCTCTTATTTGGAAGAAGGGTTGTTTAATTCTGGTTTTACAGAATGCTCTCTCTGTTAGGAGAGGGTTTTATAGAAGTTAAGACAATGTCCGCCATAAATGAATTTGTGTGTGGGGGTGCCCCAGAGCAGATGCGCAGTTTGGCTTGTAGTTCAAGTTTTTTCCTGTATTGATAAGTCACAGCTGTAACTTCGGTTCATGAAATGAAATGAAGTCTTTTTCAAAAAAAAAAAACAAAAAAAGAGTGCATAGGTAGAATATTCACTCAATACAACTAATAGAGACAAAATGGAAAATAATGCTATAACGGATGGTTTGTTGACAGCATCTTTGTGAGTGGAATTCGTTTGGAGGATGTTGCTATGCAGTGCAACATGGCTTGGATAGAGCCTGCATTTTGTACGTCTGCATGTTTTGCATTAGGGACGTGATCCTTTGCATGATCTGCTGCAGGCTCTGTCTTATGAGGTTGTTGCACATCCTTTCCTGCATGGCTTGCATACTGTGAGTGTGGTGCTTTGACAGTCCCCTTCAAGTCAAGCTGTGGGGTTCTTAAGGGTAGACTTGAACAAAGTTTCTGAATTCTTGTAGCTGACAGAGGCTTAGTTAAGGCATCATATATTTGATCCGTTCCCGAAATGAAAGCCATAGATAAGGATTTGTTTAACACCCTGTTGCGCACAAAGTGGAAATTTATTTCCACATGCTCAATTCTTGCATGGAAAACTGGGTTGGGAGACAGGTATATAGACCCCAAATTGTCACAATATAGAGTCGGTGCAATAGTAAGGTTAATACTGAGATCCCTAGAAAAGTGTTGAACCCACACAATTTCTGCAGTGCCATTGGCAAGTGATTAAACTCATCCTCTGTTGAAAACCTTGCAATAGTCGGTTGCTTCTTGGATGACCAAGAGATTAAGTTTGAACCTGAGAAAATGCAGTAGGCACTGGTTGATTTCCTGTCATCTGGGCATCCAGCCTAGTCAGCATCTGAGAAAGCAGTGATATTCATTGACAATGATCTTGTGAATTGTAAAATGAGATTGGGAATATGTTTGAGATACCTCAATATTCTTTTCACTGCTTGCCAGTGAGGGACTTTTGGTGAATGCATATATTGGCAAACCTTATTTACTGCAAATGCCAAATTTGTCTTGTGAAAGATAAATATTAGAGTGATCCAGCTGTACCTTGATAAAGGGATGGATCTGCAAAAGTGTTCCCACAATGAGTGCTCAATTTTTTCGAAGTTGCCATTGGTGTTTTGACAGGTTTTGAAGCAGTCATGTTGGTCTTGTGGAGCAGCTCGGCAATATACTTTTTCTGGGTAAGTATTAAGCCATCATCTATGTGGGTTGCCTCGATGCCTAAGAAATAATGGAACCGACCAAGGTCTGTAATTGGGAACTCAGAGCTTAAAACATGAGCTTATTCAGTAATGCAATCCATACTTGAGATAGTGACAAGTAAATCATCCACATAAACTAACACAAACAGAGTTAGGCCTTGATGAATTTGAACAAATAGAGATGAATCGGCAGTGGAGATATTGAAACCAAGATCAAGTAGTTTTTCAGTTAACCGAGAATACCATGCACGAGGCGATTGTTTGAGGCCATAGATAGCGTTACGAAGCTTGCAAACATGAGTAGGGTATTGAGGGTGAGCAAAACCTAATGGTTGTGTCATGTAAACTGTCTCAGAGAGGGGGCCATGTAAGAAAACATTTTTCACATCATATTGTTAGATGTGCCATCTGTTTGTCATAGCAAGTGAGAGAACCAGTCGAGTTGTTGTGGCTTTTACCATTGGACTGAAAGTTTGATCATAATCCATACCTTCCAGCTGATGAAACCCCTTTGCTACCAACTGTGCTTTTCTCCTTTCAATTGTTGCATCTGCAAGTTTCTTTGTTCTAAAAAACCACTTACATGACACAACGTCAGTGGCCTCAAAGGCAGGGACTAAATTCCAAGTATCATTGGCTAGAAGGGCATTAAATTCTTTTGATATAGCTTGCCTCCATTCTGGAAACTTCTGGCAGTAAAGAAGCATAATGGGGTCTCGAGTATGGTAGGGGAAAATGAGATGTGGGCACGTGGTGATGGTGGTGGCCACTAGACGGTGCCATCAGTAAACTGACATGGTCGAGAGGATTGAGTTTGGGAGCGGGTAACAATGGGACATTGTGTTTGTGTCTCTGTTTGCATGTTTGACGTAGGGGATGGTTCAGAGGTTGAAGACGATGGGGGTGGGCCAAGGATGGATTGGGCTTGATTGTTTTGATGTTGAATTGAGTTAAAGAGAGGGCCAACAATGCAGTTTCTAGCATTGTATTTAATTACTTGATTAACTTACTTCTACATGCTATTAATCATTCAAATTTATGTTAGAATATCATTATCCAACCTTGCTAACCTTTAAAAATTGATTGGGCCAAGAGATATTGGATTTGGGCTTGATAGCAACCCAAACTCTCTTAAAACCCCAAAATTTAGGCACATTCGGTTTAGGCCCATGAATTTGGTTTCATTGGCATTGCTTCCTGGCTAAATTTTGCACCCCCACTTGGCTGACCAGATCTTTCCAAAAGAGGGCCTAGAAGGTTTTGAAGAAAAAATCTAAAGGGCCACCTCACTCTTTCATTTTTACACTCCACCTTGAGAAAAGATCATGGGCTGTTTTTGTTTATTGTAATGGGAAGAAAAGGCCAACACTCAAACTCTATTCCACTCCTATCACCTTCCATATCTTGTGTAAGAGGCTCTCCTGTCCACTTCCCATGAAAAGAAGTCATCCTTTACACGTTTCTTTGATGAAACACAAAAGATACTCTCGGGCAGTTTTTCTGATCTCTGTTATACGTCTTATTTGAAACTTTTTTAGGTGTTTTATCATAAAGTTTCCTTCATGAAAGTTATTAATTTTTGAGTCTATTTTACGTGGATATATTATTTGTTCAATTTGGATATCATTTCATTGATCAAGTTATTCAGACCCTAGATAGGTTAATCTGGGCAATAAACTGGAGAGTGTGTTGTTATTTGGAGTTTTTGACCAAGCTCATGGATAGATCTTGGTCCGAAATGTTTTTGGAGTACTGTTAACATGTGCATATGATTATTTGTTGAGGATTTGTTGCATGATTAAAAGTTTTAGTGAAAGATTTTCATAGATCTAGAAACTTAGAAACTGGAATAGGAAAAACAGTTTATGTTTTGAGAAAGTTTAAATCTTTTATGGTTTAATCCTAATCCAATGACTTTGATATTTTTATTTGAGGATCCTAAATCTCTTATATACATGTTAAAATGTTGTTTTGAATATATTGGATGCTAGTTTCGAGGATATGAAATTTTATGCAAGGAGATATTCGGTTTGGCCAAATTGATGATGTCCTTGTCTAAATTTATATTTTTGGTTGATTTTTAACCATGTGATCTTAAGTTTGAAGCTTGAATCTGTTTTAGGACACCTTTTTAAACCATGTGATGTTTTTATTTGAAGGTCAAGTCTTTATAAGTCATGAATAAGAGGTTGATCAAAACAAGTTAGAAATAAAAATCTGTTTTGAACTTAGAAGAAAAATCACAATTTGGGCCCCTATAGAATTTTAATGGTTGTGTTTAGTTTTAAATTTTTCTGAATAGATATTTGAGTTTAAGATAAAATTTACATGAGTTATGTTAATTTTGGTAATTTTTGGAGTTAGGATGCAAAATCTTTAAGTTAGGGATAAAATGGTCATTTTACCACATATAGAGGATAAAATAATATTTTTACTCTAAGTTAATATTTTTCCATATTTCTAATTGTTAGTGATTAAGTTCTAACTTTTAGAAATCACTACTTTTAGTTTCTCGTGATCGTGTTTGGGTTTTGTCTAGAAAACGCGAAGACCAAGGTAAGTTAGCTCTTAACTTACTATTAGTTATTGTGTATGTGTGATGGGTAAGGGAACTACAATTATTCTAGTATGTTGTTATATATGCCATGTCATCACATGTTTATCTATTACATGAATTATTCTGTCACAAAATATTTATCTGTTACATAATATATTCTGTCATATGTTTCTATTGTTGCAAGTATGTCACGTTATGTATGCCATCTGTTACATGTTATGATATATTGTCTGTTACATGTATGCCATGTTATGAAATATTTTGTTACATTTATGTCTCAAAGTATGTCATGTCTGTCGTCTTACATTCACGTCACGTTACGCTATGTTAGGACTCCTTTCTTTTCGTATTCACGTCATCCCGTCTTGAATACAGTTTTTGTATCTTGAGAACAATCTTGTTAAGTTATTCATGTGGAACTCCTTTGTTCACGCTGGAGTGTCTAAATAGGTGTGAAATTTTCTGAATTGAAGAAGTACAGTCAACAGGTTGCGAATGGGGCCTAACTAACTAGTCACCGGAGTGTGCCAAGCACTAATGCTGATGGAGCCATACTTTATTTTATGTGTGTTCACAGCAAGTGTGGCACAAACAATTCATGGGATCACAACAACTGTGAAGCATGAAGTATGGGGCCACAACAATTGTGGAGCATATACTATGTGAGACACAACAATTGTGACAGGTAGAATACATGGGGCCACAACAACTGTGGAGTACCTATTAACGCACTCACAGCTGGTTACATGTGTTGTGATGTCGTAATTGGCAAGGACACGCGGCTCAAGGGGACCCGTGTAGCACCTATATGGTCACTTTAATGATTAAGTCTATTGAATAAGATTCCAAATTTATGTATTTCACGTTCAAGTCATATTTCACGTTATGCTATGTTCAAGTTTACGTTCATGTCAAATTTCAAGTTTATGTCCAGTCAAACTAAGTTTCAGTTTTAGTTCAAGTTATGTCAGCTCATACCATGTTGAGTCAAGTTTCAGATCAAGTTCCTATCAAGTCAAGTCTCAGTTGAAGTCCAGTTCAGTTTAAGCAAGTCAAGTTCAGTTTACACTTTAGTTTAAGTTATGTCAGTTATGTTATGTGGTTTATCAAGTTATGCTATGATTACTTATGATTTTAATTATGCATTCATACTTTTACTGCCATGCATACATTATTAACCTGTGTGGAGGTTTTCTGTTAACTTGCTGAGATTTGTAATCAAATTTCACTTTGGTAGTCCCAACTACCATTCCCATCCGAATGGTAGATCTCGTCACAAGACCTGAAGAAGAAACGGGATTTGACCAATTGAACACTGTCAACTGAGCCACGGTGCGGCATCAATGTTAATACAGTAGTTAACTTAAATTACTACCTGTACTATGGAGTTGCATCTCCACTACTCTTTTGATCATAGCCATTTTGGACTAGCGTTATGATCTCAGCTATTTAGTATGTCCTTTTATATGAATTATGTTTTAAGTATTTGGGATACTTTTAGTTTGGTACATAGTATTGCTAAAGAAAAACATTTATCCGCAGCGAATATTGCATAATGCTAGATACATGTTAGGAACATTTCATCATATATATCATGAATGAGGGCAGGTAACCTTGTGTTGCATGTCTCAACGCTTCAAATGTCCGTCCAATCTCAAGCAAAATTTGGGGGTGTCACAATGATCCTAAAAAGGAGGTGGTGGAAAAATTGCAGCTGCCAATGTTGGACCATATAAGAAGCCTTGGAGTCCTAGAAATTTCAATTGATACCGCTAAGGGGAATATTGCAACGGACATCCTTAAGGCCCAGAAGAGGAGCTTGGAACATAATAATAATGCCATGGTAGCCGACAGTGATGAAGAGGAATGAGAGCAAGTGTGGTGTGATGATGATCCCAGAACTACACATGAGAAATCCTGTTTGAAAGCATCAGCGCATGTAGTAGAGTTTTCAAATCAGCTGAAGGAAGGACAACAAGGTTCTAAGCCATGGGAAGGTGGCGTTGGGTTATTCATCTGAGCGGGATGTCAGTGAAGTCTCTTTGTTAAGGGGAAAAGAAAAAATGTACCACTCGAATACTGAACACAGGTTGACATCCAAGAAGACGTAGAGGAAAAAGCATTGAAGAAGTCTCAGAGGGTCCATACGCGTTCTCATAAATTGGACTTATGAGGGATAAAAATTTTTCTAGAATATTAGAGGGTTGGGTAGGTCGCGTAGTAAATTGAAAAAATTATTGAAGAAGTTTCAAGTGGATTTTTGTGCTTTATTAGAACCATTCACAGCTGAGGCGCGTATGGCAGTATTGAGCAACTTTTTGGGTTACTATCATTTTCTTTCTAATGAAGCTCAGGGTGGGAAACTGTGGGTTTTTTGGAAGGATATATATGCCTTTGAGGTGATTTCGATTACGACATAGATGATATCAGGTTGGTTTAGCAAGGATGGCCAAAGGATCTTGGTGACATTTGTGTATGTGAAGTGCTCTTATGTGGAGAGAAGAGAGTTTTGGAGGAGCCTGAAAGAGAGCCAAGGTCTGGATGTTCCTTGGGTGGTCCTAGGTGATTTTAATGCAATTTGAATGGATGTGGAAAGGATTGGTGGAAATCCAAGACCTTTAGTTTCTATGTCTGATTTTAATGATTGCATACATCAGTGTAGGCTAGTTGATTTTCAAGTGTAGGACAACAAATGTCGGGGTGTAGTGGCCACGAAGGGGTGTCGCGCAGTTGGGCAAAGCTTGATAAAGTTCTTGTTAATACAACATTCTTGGATTTGTTCGGTTCGGCTTATTTCCGATATTTGAGTCAGAAATTTTCTGACCATTGTCCTATGTTGGTCTATTTGCATAGGCCATTCTCTTCTTACAGTCCATCCCCGTTTCAGTTCCAAAACATGTGCTATTCACATGATAATTTTTTATCATGTGTTAAAGAGGGCTGGTGTAGGAACGACTCGGCTTTAGGATTATGGAAGCTTGCATTCTGCATAAAGAGAACAAAGATTGCTCTTTGTGCGTGGAAGCGAACCATTTTTGGGAGAGTGGGTGCTAATATTCAAGCTCTTGAGGAACGAATGGAAATTCTGGAAAGCCAAATGCAATCAGGCTTTTCGGAGGAAGTTGAAGAGGATTTTTTGGTGACTAAGTTGGAGATACAGGTGTGGGAAAATAGAGAAGCCACTCGCTAGGGACAAATTGCAAAAAAAAAAAAAAAAAGGTTAACTAAGGGGGATCAAAACACTAAATTCTTCCATTCGGTGATTAATCAGAGGAGTAAGAAGGGAAGCCTAGATAGAATGGTTCTGGCTGATGGCAAGATTTTGGAGGTTGCAGAGGTAGTGCACAACGAGGCTGCTATTTTTTTCCAGAATTTCCTTGAGGAGCTGTCCAACATTGAGCCATGTGACCTCTCGACGATTCTTAAT
Organism: Pterocarya stenoptera; assembly: GCA_003123785.1. Taxonomy (NCBI): domain Eukaryota; kingdom Viridiplantae; phylum Streptophyta; class Magnoliopsida; order Fagales; family Juglandaceae; genus Pterocarya; species Pterocarya stenoptera. The sequence continues at coordinate 148,715 of QEOT01009222.1, forward strand.
AGGCAAATCTCAATGGCTGAAAATAATCTCTTGTGCGCAATGCCAATGGAGGAGGAAGTCAAAAGAGTGGTGTTCTCTATTCCGAAAGAAAGTCGTCCGGGGCCCAATGGATTCGGATTAGAATTTTATATGTCTTGTTGGGATATTATAAAGGAAGATCTCGTGGAAGCGGCAAAATATTTTTTCTAGGGCACTTCTTTCTCCAGGTTCTTTTCTTCCTTGTTTATTGTTCTAATTCTGAAGGCGGATTACCCTTCGAGCTTTGATAAATTTCACCATATTAGTTTATGCTCGATGGCCTACAAAATATTCTCGAAGATTATTGTTTTCAGACTCACTGACATTGTTGACAAGTTGGTCTCGCACGAGCAAGGTGCTTTTATTTCCGGGCGTAGTATTTTCAAAAATATTACACTGGCACAGGAAATGGTCCACTCTTTACATATGAAAAGGACGGGAGGAAATGTGATGGTTAAATTCGATATGGCCAAGGCATATGACAGAGTTAATTGGAGTTTCCTTTTCGAGGTATTGAAGTTGTTTTGGTTCGCGGACAATTTTTGCAAACTCATAAAAATTGTGTGGAGGCCCTGTGGTTCTCAGTGATGATGAATGGAACCTCTAAAGGTTTTTTTCAATCAGCCCGAGACTTGCGTCAAGGGGATCCCCTTTCTCCATTGCTTTTTATCATCATGGTGGAAGTCTTAACAAGGCTTCTTCGGCAGAATTTTGAGGAGGGTCGCATTGGAAAATTTTATCATCCAATTGGGGCGGCGACAATGTCTCACTTACTTTATTCGGATGACATCCTTATTTTTGCCAATGGTGGAAAGAGGTCGAAATTTTTTTTGGATAATGTTCTTGAGAAGTATGAGAAGTGGTCGGGTCAGAAAATCAACAAGGCTAAGTTAGCGATTTTTTTGTCTAAACATATTAGCCCAGCTCGTAAAATGTGACACCCTGACTCCCACGTACAAAACAACATAGGAATCGTGATGTCAGGATGAAGACAACACGGGTCACGCATCCCAACGACAAGTGCCAAATGTGTGCAACAAACGAACAGTGCACAAAAATAATACTCAGCGGATAATAAATAAGTCAACTAGTACCAGAATTTTAGTTTAATACAAATATCCCAAATACAAAGCGTTTTAAAAAAAATACCACTGTCTCGAAAATAATACAAGGCTAAAAATAAACATAACACGAGTGATCCCAAATCACTCCTCCGGCGGAGCCAAATCCTCAGGCTCAACATCTGCATCAAAATATCAAAATCTACGTTACCAGAAAATGGTACTGAAGGTAAGTTATAATCCAAACAACCCAAGATAAAAACGTATTAATGCGACCAACATGCATGCATATAATGAAATATGCCTTAGCCTCAAAACATCATTTTTCCCGAAAATGAATATTTTCCAACACATACCAAAATCTCCTTTTGGCCTAAAAACAATACTCCAGTCTTTTCTCAAAAAATGATTCGCATAAAAACATTTATAGGACACTGTAGGCGGGAATCACAGGCATGACTCTACCACTATCTCTACTTACTACCATCCCTACCGAATGCACTGTAAGAGGGAATCACAGGCGGGACTCTACCACCATCCCTACAGTTCCTTTCCACACAAGGGGTACCCATTAAAGCACTATAGGCTGGAATCCCAGGTGGGACTCCACCACCATCCCTACTGAATGCACTGTAGGCGGGAATCACAGGCAGGACTACACCACCATCCCTGGTTACCACCATCCCTATCGCGTGCACCATAGGCGGGAATCGTAGGCGGGACTATACTACCATCCCTGCTTACCACCATCCCTACAGTCTCTTTTCCTTTAAATCACATGAAAACTCAGTTTTCCATAAACACATGAACATGAATGCAATTAAACGAAAATCAAGTTTTCATATACAAACATAAACACGCGTGCACATGCAATGTACCAGACCATCCTCAATACCTAACAATCAACCAAACACAACACAATCCAATCACACAACCAACCAGTATACAGTAAAAGAGCGTTAGTATAAAAATACATTTAAATTTCAAAAGTTATTTGAGAAAATACTTACAGCGCTAAATTATAATTTTTGGATGATCACGAAAGAGCTGGAAGCGCCAAAACAGCAACTCCATAGTATAAAATACACTGTGGCCGTGGGTCTAAAAAATCCACTTTTGAAGGAGGTCAAACCAAGACTCGAAATTGATAGGGTAGGGCCTAGGAAAGTTGGTGAAGCTAATGGTGGTGGCCTTTAGCTGTGGGTGGTGGCACAAGGGGTGGTTTAAGGCCCGAAAAGAGTAAAACAGAGATGAGCTTGGCTGGGCTTCACCGGTGACGGATTGGGACTGGGGATGGGTCTTTTGGGTCTCTGGGATGCCGAGGATGAAGTGGTGAAGAGGTGGTGGACGGTGACGGAGCGACGGAGGTGCTGGAGCACCAAAGCTGTGCGGCTTCAAGACATTCGTGTGAGGAGAATGTTGGCGCGGGAGAGGCTGGAAATTTAAGGGGATGGCCGCCGGCCAGAAGGGAGGAAATTGGGGTGGGCGGTGGCAGCCACGGACAACGCACGGCGGCGTAGCGACTATAAAGCCATTCATGCACTACACACGGCGAAGAGAGAGATGGAGGGAGCATGGGAGCGTGGGAGAGGGAAATCGGGGTGGGGGTAGTCGTCGGGAGGTAGGGGTTTAGGTGGGTTGGGCGGTGACGAAAGGGAGCGGCGCTAGGGGCTGAGGAACGCACGGACGGGGGGGAGAAACGGGTTTGGTTTTTGGGCACGGGCTGGGCAACGGGAGAAAATTGGAGGAAAAGAAAGAAAAGAAAAGAAAAAGAGGAAAAAGAAAAACTGAAGCAAAGAAATGAGGTCCAATCCTTACATCTTGGGGTCCCAAAAAATGATACAACGAAAATAATTTTAAAACGATAAACTAAATAAAATAATTCAAACGCAGTGAAATGCTTAATTAAAACAATAATAATTTTAAAACCCAAAAATAAACTAATTTAAATTAAAGATCACTTTAAATGTAAAACAGTAAATATTATTAAGAAAGCACAATAAAATTAATTTTTGCAACTTAAAATATTATAAAATAATGTATCAAAACTTCCTTAATGTTAAAACAAGAGAATAAATTTTCACATTAATTAAAATAATCCTTTAATAAAAATACACTGAAATACGGGATTTTACATAAAAGGGGTTTATTGAGAAGCATCGGCTTCAAGGAAGGCAAGTTCCAAGTGACATATTTGGGTGCGCCTTTGGTTTCAGGCAAGAATACTTCCCGGATTATGGAGCCTCTAGTGGAGAAGATTCGTACGAAAATCACCGGATGGAAATTTAAATTGCTCTCGCAAGGTGGAAGATTGATTATGCTTAGACATGTGCTGTCTAGCACACCTATACACGTGATGTCCATCATTAATGTTCCGCTAGGCATAATCTCTCGCATTAATTTTCTTTTGGCTAATTTTTGATGGGGCGAGGTGGAAGGTAAAAAGAAAGTTCATTGGCTCTCTAGGGGAAAGGTTTGCAAACCAATCTCAGAAGGGGGTTTGGGTTTGCGAGATCTTAAGGAAGTTCAGAAATCTCTCCATATGAAACTTGCTTTTAGATTGATTACTCTAACAATTTATGGGCTAATTTTTTCAGGGCCAAGTATTGTAGGAAGGACCATGTTCTAGCCTAGTCGGAGAGACCCAATAATTCGTGGTTTTGGCAATCTATGGTGGCTATTATTCCGGAAGTTGTGGAGAATGTGAATGTCTTGGTGCGAGGTGGAAACTCTCTTTTTTGGTATGACAGGTGGCTTGCTTCTGGCCCTCTTTCTGTGAGTACAAAGGTGATCACCAGTAAGAAGCTAAGTATTCGAGATTGCTAGAATCAAAACAATTGGAATTCTGATTTATTACTGGTGTTGGTGGGAGCTGATAGAACTATGGAAATTATGTACAATGTTCCGGCTAGTAAAAGAGGTGAGGACGTCTACGTTTGGAAGCCAGAATCTGATGGAAAATTCTCTACAAAAACAGCATGGGAGGCAATGAGAAAATGTGGAGAAGTTCCATCGTGGAATGACTGGCTATGGCACCCTTTACTTCCTAAAAGAATATCCATTTGTGTATGGAAAGTCTGGTTCAAATGTATGCCCGTAGATGAGAGAGTTTGGGCCAAAGGAATTTCGATGGCTTTGGCATGCGATTGATGTGTGCAGAGGTGCTAGGAAGACAGTGATCACACTCTCTCTTCAGGTGATGTAGCTACAAAAATTTGGCATCGAGCTAGTGTGCTGTTTGGGGCTCCTTTTGACAGCTTCATCCCCTGGAAAAACAGAGTCACAAATTGGTTTTCTTATGCCAAAAAATCATCTATCAAAGGAATTTTAATTGGAGTGATGCCGTGTGTGATTGCATGGTGTTTATGGAAGAGAAGATGCAGAGCTAGAATGGAGGGTGTGAAACAAAACGCGTAACAGGTTTGGCAACAAGTAAAGTACTGGGTTAGTGCTATTGTAGTGAACTCAAATGTTATATGGAAGTTCACGAAGCCAGACATGGAGTTCGTGCTGGAACTCAAACTTCCACATCATTTCCCTTGCACAAGGCTAGGTAAATATGAGTGGACTAAGCCTCCCTTCGGCTAGGTTGTTGAAGGGATTGAAGCCGTCGCTTGCTAAACCGAGCCTAACATTGCGAGCATCCCTAGCAAACCAATAATAGGCTTCATCAAATGTCTTCCAGGACTCAGAGTCAGCAAGATGTCTCATACTAGTCTCATCAGGTACCTGCTACTTCTTATGCCATCTCATATCACCTGCTATCTTGTCTGTCACAAAGAGATGCTGCAATCTTAGCTTCAAAGGAAAATGCCGAAGCACTTTTTGAGGGATCACTCATGACCCATGTGTATGTGGCATCCACCATGAAGGCTTACATATAGGGCACTCATTAAGACTAGCATTTTCCTTCCACAATAAGATGTAGTCGTTGGGGCATGCATAAATTTTGTTGTACTTGAAACCCAAACCTCGCTCCAATGACCTTGCCTCCTCATATGAACTAGGCAACATAGCATCAGGAAAGGCAGACCACAGAAGGCTTATGAGCATATCAAAAGACTTGATTGACCACCCACCGAGTGTTTTAATGTGTACAACTTCACAACGAATGAGAGTTTTGAGAATTTAGTGCAGCCGTCGAAAAAAGGACGTGGTATTGATGGCTGAGTTGGCGATGTAGTGTTGTCTTCAGGAGCATCTCTGAATGTGTTTGCCCATATGTCACCTAACATACGGTCCATGTCATCAATGTACTCGTCTTCAGCTCCAACCCCGGGATCGGTGTCGTCGTCAATGATGGGGAGTGTTTCATTCTCTCCATGAAATATCCACTGGGTGTAATTTGGATTGATCTCTTTTATAAACAAGTGAGTCTCCACCTCTAAAATAGGCAAGAAGAGGTTATTACAGCATATACGGCAGGGACACTGAATGCGATCACTTCCCACAGAATTGTTTCGTGCCATTATGAGGAAATTGTTAACCCCTTCAGCATATGCAGGTGATACAAGTCTATCACCCAAATTCATCCAGCTTTTGTCCATCTAATAAAAAGAAGAATCGTCAAATTCTTTCTTTTTAGCACAAGGAAGTGATCATGCATGTGGATTTCAGACTTGCTTAACTTACCTATTCTTCTATAACCTACGTCGTACACGTGATCAAAATAACAAAATGAGTCTTACCCAGAGCATATAAGTGTCCAAGTATCATAATCAAGTCTAGCTAGCTAATCTACCCCTGATTTGTTCTACAACAAATTAAAATAAAATAGGGTGGCCAGCTTAATGGATATATCCATATATGAAAATATGGACTTGATCTAGTATATTTTTTACACCAAGCAGGTACATGTAGTCTATTGTGGGGTAAAGGGGGCTTTTTCTATATACAAGAAGGTTGCATTTGCCCAAGATGATTAATGTAAAGGCAGGGCCTAGCTAGCTAATTACTAATTTAGTGAGCACTTAAAAATGAATTGAGTTTTTCAGTTTATCATGATCCCTTTTTTACCACTTCATGAGAACTGGAAACATGATCATCAATCTTTAAAAATTTCTGGGGGTCATGAGTGGGGAAGACAAATTTTTAAAAAATTTCCTCAAGATTTAGTATTTTACAAAAAGAATTCTTTTTGTGTTAGCCTTGTTAGAGCAAAAGGGGCTGTAAAAGAGACAATAGTGAGAGAAAATTTTGCTTCAAGAAGCATTACAATGTCGCTTTTCTTAAGATAATATTCGCCCCCACCAATAACGATATGCACACGGGCTACAAGCGAATTTACTTCTAATATACAATGAAGTCCAGAACAAGTCTATTTGTCTAACTGTGTTATGCACACACAAAATTAGACCCCGAATACCCTCAGATTTTTCTATTCAACCAAGAAATTAGAAATCTATTCTCTTGAGAACGAATAGATTTTAACAAGTTTTGAAGAAGTGAAAAATTTGGGAGAGAGAAAGAGAGAGAGAATTCGAAATTGAATTATGGATCCTCAAATGGCAGGCCAATAGATCTATTTATAGATGGCCAAAAGTTGTGAAAAAAATTATGGAAACTGTTCGAATATGTATATATATTGTGTCTGTTGCCATATGACACAACAGTTGGACTTAGGCCAATGGTTGTCTTGCTTCCGTTTCAACTGGATGGCACCAGTTCGAGTCATGAGGCGCACACTTTCAAAGTTTTATTTTCATGCCTCGTTGCTTGTGCCTTGCGCGCGCACCCTTGATCCCCAAGCATTGCAGTGCGTGAGAGCCTCACGCATGGGTGCTGGCCGCATGCCTCTTGGAGAGGCCTTTTTCATAAATCAACAAAACTACTCCTTTGGAAGAGGTGTGATTCGAATCTAGGGCCATGGATTAAATGGAAAGCCTCAATCCAAGAACAATACACTAAGCTAGTTAAAGGCTTATGATATGCCAACAAACACAAAATAATATAACCATCATAAACTTTCCATAACTTCTCTCTTACCAAAATAATTCATAACTTCCAAAATCAACCCAAAAATATTATTAATATATACAATATATAATTAATTATTTTAAAAATATTTCCAACAAGCCCCACAAATAGACACACACACATATATGCACTACAACAAATTTGCTTTTTAGTGATAGTTGGGAATTTGTGACAGTCCCTAAACTGTCATTGAAAAGCCTTTTCTGTGACAGTTTTTGAAAACCGTCACTAAAGACGGATGAGATTGTTTTTACGTTCCAACGAATGTGAAAATTACGTTCGAATGTCACATATACGTTCGGGCATTTGGCTACGTACGTGCGAACGTGAAATTTTTTGGCGCAAACGTTCGAACATTAATAATTAACGTTCGAACGCTATTTATAAATTTAAATTAAACATGACTTTGATTTAAACTTTATGTGGTTTTTATATTGCATAATTTGTATACAAGTCTAAAAAATTGACTTGTATACATTTATATATACACAATTTGTAAATATTATAATTATATATTTATATATATTTATTTATATATACATATTTAAATATATATTTATGTTTATGTATATTTGAAGTGCAGTAATTTAGTATTGAAATTGAAAAATATAACATTAAAAAAGATTGAGAATTGTAATTAAAAAACTATAGATATATTAAATAATATTGTTCCTTACAAATATTTAAAAAAAAAATACAAAATATGATAAAAGTACGTAACACTCAGGTGATATTGTCGTCCGAGAAAGTCGTAGTGACCCGTACCTCCTCAGTCAAGATATCAACCTTGTTGTTGAGGATATGTACACAGTGTGACATCTCGGCGACAGACGCCTCTAGACGCCCGAGTCATTCATCGATCTTATGATCGATACGCGCAGTCAGCTGTGAGATCACTGCATCAACCCAAGCGGGCCGGACATCTCTCGCAGATGTACTCGTCGGAGGAACTAGATCCTCTACAGGGGTGGCCGACGTCCCCTCGCCTGTCCAATGCTACGTCATTGAGTGGTCATGTCGAGGGCGCTCATCTGATCTTTGACCCGCTTTAAAGCCTGGGGAGCAAGTAATAAACGGCTGAGCAGGACACTGTAAGGGAGGTTGTCCGTGGAGATGATGCTCGCCTAGTAACGGATCCTGTCAAAGATGAGCAATGGCAAATCTATGGCATCTCCACGTGCCACCCATATAAAAAACTGTGCTCGAGTCCAGCTAAATGTGGTCTTATGTACCATAGGATCCACGTTTGTTGCAACTATAAGATGTAACATGCGGAAGAACGGTAGCAGATGATTATGGTGGAAGGAGTTTAGCCAGTTGATCTGCATGCAGTCTCTCCCAGTGAGGATGTAGAAATCCTCGTCTCGGTCAACATCCCTAGCCGAAGGGCCAGCACCCTCGGCCTCTGACTAGTCTGCATCTCTGGCTGATGATGCATCAAGTGGGCCAGTAAATGATGCAGAAGTGCCTACATCTGCCTCAGTCGATGTCTGATCTCCTTGACGAATCCCGAGGTGGTAGGCGATAACATAGGTTGAAAACTCAAATGTCACACCGCGTACAGTCAAGGTGTGAGAGGATGCGTACTGAGGCATGGAGCACATGTCCATATATAACTCCTGAACCATAGAAGGATATGCCTTACCCCTCAATGTGCAGATATTTCCCCAGCCTCTACTGAGGAAGACATCTCTCAGGTTGGTCTGCTCCCAGCTGAGCTCGTCGAACTCGTTGATCAGGACCTCTCGCTCGACCATAACAGTACGAGACCCAATCCGAGCAGTGTCTTGAGTGGCTCTTCCCTCCCTCATTTCCTGGAATGCAAAGGATGAGTCATCTCTTGAAAATAGAAAATGAAACAAAATTAATTATACTATTGATGCATATTTGTCTTAATATTAAACTGCTTTGCATTAATGTTCGAACATAGAAAATATACGTTCAAACGTTAAGATGAAACGGTCAGACGTTTATTACTAACGTTCGAACATTAAGATAGAACGTTCGGACATTTAACTAAACGTCCAACGTATCATAAATTTTATTATTATACGTTCGAACGTAATAAATATACCTTCGAACGCCAAATTGTTAAAAAAAAAATAAAATAAAAATTTAAAATAATTGCGTTCGAACGTTCAATTATACTAACGTAAATGAAGTAACGTCTAAATGTATAATATACATTTGGACATGGAAGCCCAATCATTAGGAAATTGAAATGACGTACGTTTGAACGTATTGGTGTAACGTTCAAACTTTATGAGACAGAATGGCTGAGTCAACTCAGCCATTCTCGAAAGCTCGAAATCCTATTTCTACGGGGCTACATGCCGAAAAGTCAATGTAGAAATGAAGTATACACTTCAAGGAACATTTCTATGGTGACCTTTTGGCCAATAGTAACCCGTGTTCGCTGAAAAATTGAGTTGAAAATCCGCCCACCATGGGTTTCAGTTTTAATAAAAATTGAACCTAAATCAATCTATAAAATAAATGTTTTAGATAAAATTGAGATGCCTACCTTTTAGTGATGGTTGCAACAGAGTTTGATGGCGGCGACGACGGAGGAGTGGCGGCGTCGAAACGGAGGAAAACGGAGAAATGGGTTTCGGCCGTTCGGTTTTGGATTTATATACATATAACGTTCGAACGTTATATTTATTAACGTTCCAACATGGAATGAAACGTTTGAACGTTAATAAATATAATGTTCCATATATATTTCCTACTAACGTTCCATTTTAGTATAAATCTAATTTTTTCCTTTTATTAATGATTTTTGTTTAATGATTTAACTATATAGTAAGTATAATATATTATATAACTATAATATAATTATAATAGATTAACTATAATATATTATATAATATACATTAACTATATAGTAACTATAATATATTCTATAACTATAATTGGACAATAGTAACTATTTATATGTTTTAAATAGACTATATAGTAACTATAATATATTATATAACTATAATATATAATAGTAACGATTTATATATTTTAAATAGGCTATATAAAAACTATAATATATTATATAACTATAATATATAATAGTAACTATTTATATGTTTTAAATAGACTAAATACTAACTATAATATATTATATAACAATAACATATAATAGTAAAGATTTATATGTTTTAAATAAACTATATAGTAACTATAATATATTATATAACTATAATAAACAATGGTAACAGTTTATATGTTTTAAATAGACTATATAGAAACTATAATATATTATATAACTATAATATATAATAGTAACGATTTATATGTTTTAAATAGACTATATAGTAACTATAATATATTATATAACTATAATATATAAGTAACGATTTATATGTTTTAAATAGACTATATAGAAACTATAATATATTATATAAGATTAATATATAATAGTAACGATTTAAAATGTTTAAATCGACTATATAGAAACTATAATATATTATATAACTATAATATATAATATTTACCATTTATATGCATGTGATAGACTATATAGTAACTATAATATATTATATAACTACAATATATAATAGTAACAATTTATATGTTTTAAATAGACTATATAGAAACTATAAAATATTATATAACTATAATATATAATATTTACCATTTATATGTATGTGACAGACTATATAGTAACTATAATATATTATATAACTATAATATATAATAGTAACGATTTATATATTTTAAATAGACTATATAGAAACTATAATAAATTATATAACTATAATATATAATAGTAACTATTTATATGTTTTAAATAGACTATATAGTAACTATAATATATTATATAACAATAATATATAATAGTAACGATTTATATGTTTTAAATAAACTATATACAAACTATAATATATTCTATAACTATAATATATAATAGTAACTATTTATATGTTTTAAATAGACTATATAGTAACTATAATATATTATATAACTATAATATATAAGAGTAACGATTTATATGTTTTAAATAGACTATATAGAAACTATAATATATTATATAACATTAATATATAATAGTAACGATTTATATGTTTTAAATAGACTATATAGAAACTATAATATATTATATAACTATAATATATAATAGTAACGATTTATATGTTTTAGATGGACTATATAGTTATAATATATTATATAACTATAATATATACTATTTACCATTTATATGTATGTGATAGACTATATAGTAACTATAATATATTATATAACATTAATATATAATAGTAACGATTTATATGTTTTAAATAGACTATATAGTTGTTCGAGCTGCCTCTCTCTCAAAAAGCCCCTCTCTCTCAAAAAGCCCCTTCGTTCGATCACAGTTGGGGGCTCCTCCCTCTACTCTCCTCCCTCCCTAACGTCGGCCCTGTCTCCGACGGTTCCGTTTCTTTGGTTTTCTTGTTTTTTTTCAGGATTCGGCTAAATAAGGGGGAGTCGATGCGAGGTGATCTGGTGACCATCTATATACACGCGCCCCACGAGGAGCCTTCCCTTCTGCCGATCTGCAAAACCTCGTAATGCGGCCTCCATTGGAGCGGCACGTAGCCCGCACGCGCGGATCGAAGATTCGGAGCTCGCCGCGCTTTGAACCCAGGCGCCACCATGGAATCATCTGACACCGCATGGAGCTGCCTATTCAGATTCGGCGTCACTGGATCTCCAAAGCTCGACCGTCGGTTTTCCCTCCATGTGTTGTGTTTTATGTGCACTGATTTTCCGTTTACAGTGTTTTCACATTGTAGTTTTTTTTGTGTTTTGTCTTTATTATTTAAGAAAACTCAGTAATGGTGTTTCCCATTCGGCCTTGGTCTGGAATGGTGTTTTCTCCCCACTCCGTGTAGCGGAGAGGTCGGGGTGTTCCTCCTCCATTTCCCGCTTAGTCGTGTATGGAGTCTGTTTTAGTTGTTATCTGTTTTTGGACAGAGATGTACTATCTCTCAGGCTTTTTGTCTGTAGAGATGTGCCGTGGGACTAGACCATGTCAGCCACGGTTATGGGCTGGGGAGCTTTTATTGGTTGTAATTGACTTATTCTTAAGTCAAATTTGTATGTCCTGTTTTAATGACACGAGATTCGCCATTTCAAAAAAAAAAAGACTATATAGTAACTATAATATATTATATAACATTAATATATAATAGTAACGATTTATATGTTTTAAATAGACTATATAGAAACTATAATATATTATATAACTATAATATATAATAGCAACGATTTATATGTTTTAAATAGACTATATAGAAACTATAATATATTATATGACTATAATATATATAATAGTCACTATTTATATGTTGAAAATAGACTATATAGTAACTATAATATATTATATAACTATAATATATAATATTTACCATTTATATGTTTTAGATCGACTATATAGTAGCTATAATATATTCTATAACTATAATATATAACTATTTATATTATGAATATTTTTAAACTATATATATATTTATATATATATATAGTAGATGGAATATGTGTAACTATTAACTTAATTTTGTGAATTTCATGTTCTAACGTGAATTTCTTACATTCGAACGTTTAAAAATGTTGGCGGGAAATTTCCCGCTCAATTGTATCGTTTGAAAGTTAATAAATTGTTGGCGGGAATTTTTCCGCTCGATTATCGTCTTCTGTGGTGAGGATTTTCGTTCGAACGTTTATTATTAACGTTCGAACTCAAATATTGAAAATTTGATCAGAAGAAAGTATGGTTCGAACATATAAATGAATCGTTTGAACGTTAATTCAAATGAAATGTTTTTTGCATGAAGTCACGCACAGGAGGGAAACAGAATCATTTCTGCTTCCCTGTGCGCGAAATAGATAGGAGAGTGAGAGAGAGTAGAGTGAGAGTGAGAGAGGGTGATTATTTAGGGTGAAGATTTTGGAAGTATTTTGGTATGGAAAAACTATTTCTTCCATTATTTCCAATTTTCAAATATTTCTCTTGTGTTTATATATATATATATGTCTCTAACAAGTTAGTATTGTTTTTTTTTTTTTTTTTGAAGGATTGGTTATTTTGGTAACTTGAAAGCTTATAATTTGTAAGAGGATATTAAAAGTACTAGGTATATTTCTAAACTTTAGTTATATTTGTTTATGAATTTTGTTGTGAGAATATTGTGAAAATATAGATTAGAAATATCATAATTATTGTGAATGAATTTTGTGAATATATCTGCGAGTTTATGGTGTTTGTTGATGAATTAATATGTATAATATATTGTTGTGAGAATATTGTGAGGTTTAGATAATTTTGTTGTGATTATTGTTTATGAATATTGTTGTGTCTTGGATTTTAAATGTTGTGATTAAGGTTTATGAATTGGACTTGTAGTAATATTGTGAAAATATTATGATATAGATTAGAAATATCATATATTACTGTTTATGAATTTTGTGAATATATTTGTGAGTTTATGGTGTTTGTTGATGAATTAATATGTATAATATATTGTTGTGAAAATATTGTGAGGTTTAGATAATTTTGTTGTGAGAATATTGTGAATCCATATTGTGATATTGATATGACAGCATGTGATTATATGTTTATTAAATTTAATTATAATTATATTTTGTGAGTTTATTGTGTTTATTGATGAATACAAATGTTTATGAATATTGTTGTGGGAATATTGTGACGTGTAGATAATTTTGTGTCTTGGATTTTAAATGTTGTGATTATTGTTTATTGATGAATGAATATATTTAAAATATTTTGTTATGTTAAGATAATTTTGTTGAACTTAGAGGGATAAAACTAAGTATAATAAATAAATACAAAATTTTCAACTTAATAAATAAATAAATATCAATTAGTTATAATATTGTGAAAATAACAACTTAGAGGGATAAAATTAAGTATAATAATAATTAAAATTATATAACGAGGGAGACTGATCTCGAAGAAATGTCTGTCAAATTACTTGACTCTCAAAGTCTCTTTGGCCTTGAGAGTTGTAAATGCCAGAAAGTTTGTGACAGTTAAGTAATTAGACTACAGTTTAGACATTTCTCAAAATCATTCCCCCTCGTTGTGTACGTATGTTGGTAGGTGCACCGACATATTCTTCCATCTCTATCTAGGTTAACAATATAAGACCTCCGAATGTTTTTAACATTACTAATTCTAACATTTTTTCCTTATAAAAGATTCATGTGGTTTTTGAATGAATATGTGTAACATTGCATATCTAACCTTAAACCCGTTCAGGAATTAGTGTACATTTAGGTGTGCACTAATTCCTGAATTGTCCAATGTGGACAGTTTGTGATTATATCATCTGTATTGCACATTCTTGTTACTCCTACTGAACACGTTTAGTATGAAATTTTGGTGTCTTCCTCTATTGTTCGTAGGGTATACTGTTCGTAGGGTCATAATCCCTCTTAATGAACATGTATACTTGGAAAACTATGGGGATGTGCCGCTGAAATTTCTACTGATGTGGAAAGTAGTAGAGTGACGGAATGTGTGCAATATAAATAATATAATTTCAAATGGGATAGGACCAACTACTATATAAAAATTAGCAATGGCAATTGGAGCATTACATGTATGTGAATTTTTAATATACATTAAGTGTTACTAATAGATAAAACTTTTTAGAAATTGACAAAAGTTGGATGCGTCTAGGCGATAGACTTGGAACGGAATACGCAGCCTATGCGCGTAGACTAAGAACCTTCATTGATTTTGCTCGAGGCTCTGTTGATAGTAGTGGTTACATTAAGTGTCCTTGTCGAGGGTGTAAAAATTTATGTGCGATAGGGTTGGCTGAAGTTAAAAGTCATATATTTGTGAATAGTATGGATCTGGGATATACTCGATGGGTATTGTATGGTGAGTCGTATGCACAGTCAGCGAATGCATTGTTCGGTCATTCAAATTATTTGCGAGACATGGATGATGATTATGAGCGAGATGAGATGGAGGAGATTTTGGGTGACATTGGAATTGGGATGTTTATGGATGACATAGACGACAATGGCTCAAGTGGTCGAGGGAGTAATTTTGAAAACTTTGCTACAAATTGGGAAGATGCAAAGCGCGAGCTTTATCCAGACTGTACAAAACATTTCAAATTTCGTTTATTGTGTGGTTGCTTCACATTAAGTTATTGTGTGGGATGTCGACGAAAACAATAAACATGGTATTAGACCTATTTAACGAGGTGCTTCCCAATGGGTCTGCATTGCCAAATAATTTTTATGAAATGAAACAGTTGAGAAAGGGATTAGGGTTTGAGTACAAGTCAATACATGCATGTAAGAATGATTGTGTTTTGTTCTGGAAGGAGAACGAGGGGAAACAAGCATGTCCTGTATGCGGAGAGTCGAGGTGGAAGGCCAAGAAAAATGTACCGATTAAGGTGTTGCAATATTTTTCCTTGAGACCTAGGTTGCAAAGACTATATATGTGTAAAAAAACAGTTACTGATATGAGGTGGCACGAGGAGAAAAAAGTTAAGGATAACGCATACATGAGACACCCAGCCGACTCACTTGCATGGCAATCTTTCGATGATCAATTCCCAGAGTTTGAGATAGAAGCTTGGAACGTGCGTCTAGGACTCACTACCGATGGATTCAACCATGTTGAGAATATGAGTACAAGTTATAGCACTTGGCCCGTAGGGTTGATTCTGTACAATCTTCGGCCATAGAGATGCATGAAAGCACCAAACGTTTTGTTAACTTTACTTATTCCCGACCCGAGATCACCTAGGAATGATATTGATGTATTCATGCAGCCGTTGATTGAAAAGTTGAAAGAGTTATAGGAAACAGGCGTCAGAACGTATGATGCATCCACATCGACATCTTTTCAGATGCATGCTGCAGTATTATGGACCATAAATGACTTTCCAGCATACGAAAATCTTTCTAGTTGGAGTACAAAAGGGAAGTTAGCTTGTCCGACGTGTAATAAAAAAACTACTAGTGAGTGGTTAATATATTCTCAGAAGTTGTGCTTCATGGGTCATCGACGTTATCTACCATCAAATCATGCATGGAGAAGCGAATGTACTAAGTTTGATGGGAGAGTGAAAACAGAATTGCACCAAATGAGTTGTCTGGAGAAGAGATAGTGAAACAACTGGTACATGTTAGAGCAAATAATTTTGGCAAAGGCCGGGGTAAGAATAAGAGAAAAAGAGACAAAGAATAATTGAATTGGACAAAGCGTAGTATTTTTTTTGACTTGCCGTATTGGTCGTCCTGCATGTTGCGACATAGTTTGGATGAATGCATATAGAGAAGAATATATGTGATAAAATACTGGGTATATTGATGAGTATTAATAAAATGACAAAGGACATGATCAAGACGAGGAAAGATCTTGAGAGAATGAGAATTAAACATAATCTACATTTGCGAGTTGACAGCAATAGGGTGATCATGCCGCATGCATGTTTTACGATGACGAGGGAGGAGAGGATGGATTTCTGCAAATGGTTGCAAGGTATGTAGTTGCTAGATGATTATGCCTCAAATATCGGTAGATGCGTGAGTCATGTTGACTGAAAAATTAGTGGATTAAAAAGTCATGACTGTCACGTTCTTTTACAGAAGTTATTACCGGTGGGAATTCGTGGGAAGCTGACATCTAATGTACGTGTCGCCAAAACTGAACTATGTATGTTTTTTAAGGATTTGTGCGCTCGAGTAATAAATCGAGATATGTTGCAAAAGATGGAAGAAGACATTGCTACTATACTCTATAAATTTGAGCAGATTTTTCCACCATCATTTTTTGATTTCATGGTCCATTTATCAATACACTTACTCCGGGAGTCATTATTGGGTGGACCGGTGCAGTTCCGTTGGATGTATCGAGTTGAAAGATATTTGGGACGTTTAAAGTGCACTATTGGGAATAAACCCAGAGCTAAGGGCTCAATAGTAGAGGCCTATATACATGATGAATAGTTAACATTTTGCTCTCAATATCTTCGTGGTGTTGAGACACAATTTAATCTTCAAGAGCGAAATGTTGATCTTGAGGCTCCGCCTCCTCGTGAGCTATCAGTGTTTTCCTAGAATGTACGACTCTTGGGTGCAAACGGGTTACGATTTAATTGATGGAGAGTGGGGTAAAGTTCGTTGGTACATGTTAAATAATTACCGAGAGATTGATTGCTATCTTAGGTATGTTGTTGCATGCTTTGAGAAATTATAGTCAAATGTCGTTTAATTATAACTTCTGTGATCAAAATATTATTATCTTTTGCACATATATACAGTGATCATATGGATAAACTTAGGATGGAATGCGTAGAGAATATAGAGGCAAGACACGACGAAGAATTTCCCGGATGGTTTGAACAACGTGTATGAACTAAAACTACATTGTGATTATTTGATTTATAATATTTTTAATTCTGGGTTACTTTTAATACGTATATATTATTGAAATTGATAGATTTTGGAACAATGTGCTCATGATCTCGGATCAGTTTCTCTTGAATTGTATGCATTGGCCCGTGATCCCTCTAATAGAGCATTTTGATACACTGTATGCACGGTTCGAGGTTATAGATTCTATACTCTAGAGCGAGAATGTAATAGAAAGACTCAAAACTTTGGTTTGTTGGTCGAGGGAAGTCATGAAACAAATGATATTGACTATTATGGTATCATACGTGATATTATCGGATTGAAATATTTGGGTAGGTCTGTAACATGTCTTTAAGTGTGGTTGGTTGGACCTAGGTGGCGGTCACGGTTTCGATACATAGGAATAATAATTTTACGAGTGTCAATACGGCATCTAAATGGTATGAAGATGATCTATTCGTATTGGCTTGTCAAGCTACCTAAGTCTATTACTTGATTGATCTAATGAAAAGCGCTAATAAAGATAGTGGAGAGATAACTTGGCGAGTAGTACATAAATTTATCCCTCGAAATATATATGAAGCAAGAACGAGTGCGGATGATGAGAATAGTGGAGATAAAGATGACACTCCGATAGTAGAGGCCTACCAAGAAGATGGAGAGGGTATTAACTTGTTTGTTGACCTCGGTGCACTCGAGTTGCTCCCCTTGTGTAGAGATGACATCCCACCCGTCCGTATTAAATGATCATTCAATTCAAGTAAGTGAAGAAGAAGAAGGAGAAGAGTCAGATGAAGAAAATGAAGAAGAATACGGGGAAAAAGTGGATAAGGAGGACGAAGAAGAGGTTGATGACAACGACGAAGATGCTATTGAGGGAGATTCTGAAACAAGTATGGAAAATACATCCGAAGATGAAGAATAAAAGTACTAAATATTTTATTCATATGGGTGACTATAAAATATTTAACTTTTCAATAATTTTTTCTACTTAATTTTCTTTATCATATTAATCATGCATCAAGGATGTCGCCAAAGCGACAACGAAGAAATTTTCCCCCTCCGCCTAGCCCAAGTCCCGAACCTATTAAGGACTCCCTACCCGAGTGTTTCCCTCCTGAAAATCAAGTGTGGACGCAAGAGAACGACAACCAGTCGATACCTACCAGTAAGAAAATAACAACATAGTTAATTATATATCAATACTTTTATCTCAATAACTATCTAACTATAATTATATTATATCTAATAGTCGATGCATCCGCTCGTCGCGGTTGTTGTTATACACGTAGCATTTCTCTTGAGAAATGTCGAAGGCATGGAAAACTCAAGGTCAACATTCCTGATAATTCCACTGGAGGCGTGGATGATAGTGCAGCAGCACTTTCCTCCTATATTGGTGCAGTTGTCCGAGCTTATGCTCCATTTTATGTGAGATCATGGCGAGATGTTTCGCTCGAAATTAAAGAGCACATTCGGAGCCGTGTGCTGGTGAGTTTACGTTGAGAGTATATTTTTTGTATGCTAGATTAGTATATTATAGTTTTGATATAATTCGCTTATTAGGGACAATGTCATGACCAC
The DNA here is from genome assembly GCA_003123785.1 of Pterocarya stenoptera. Lineage (NCBI taxonomy): Eukaryota > Viridiplantae > Streptophyta > Magnoliopsida > Fagales > Juglandaceae > Pterocarya > Pterocarya stenoptera. Next base: position 167,737 of record QEOT01009222.1, read on the forward strand.
TTCAAGAAGTTTGAGATGGTTGAAGAGGCTACGCAATCTCCTTTCCAGCAGATGAAGTTAGACAATTGGAGAAAGTGTTGTGATCTTTTCACAACTCTAGATTATCAGGTATTCTAGATTAATAATATCTAATGACTATTTACATATATATTTAGGCTATATATTTTATGTATATATATTACAATTAACATTCTTAATTAATTTTGTAGCACTTAAGTTCTACGAATGCTAATAATAGATCCGCTTTGACTGTCCACCATCGTTCTAGTTCAAAATCATTCCACCGTCTTGCTAATAAAATGGTAATTAATAATATTATATAATTCATTTATTTATTGTTATTTTTTTATTTAAGTACTAACATTATCTTTTTAAAATTGCTAATGTGGCTCTGTTAGAAACGTGATGATCCAGAAAACCTTTCCCTCATTCATGCCTATACTGTTGCTCACACTAATGAGCGTAGTGAGTGGATGGATCCTGTCGTTGCAAATAATTATATAAGCATTGTTATTTTTGTTAAATAAATTATGCAACATGTGAAAATTTTATTTTTTATTTTGTATTTCTTTTAATATGTTACTTATTGTGTGTTTTCTTTGACATGGCAGGAAAAAATGATGGAGATGTAGTTAGCTTCTGGGGAATCTTCTCTGAGTGACATAGACATATTCACGCAAGTGCTCAGGCCCAACTCTAGTATGACAAGAGGTTTGGGACGATCTTTCAAGCATTCTGGCTCATCCTCCTCATCTTTTTCGACTTCACAAATTAATAATCTTACCAAAAATTTGGAAACTGCACGATGTAAGAATGAGTATATAAGGTCTAGGCAGCAAGAGTTGAAGTCCCTCTTAGAGCGACAATCTCATTTAGAGACGTGTTTGCAAGACCAACAGAGAGACCTGGAAGAAAGAATGCGCAATGAAGTCCAACAGCAAGTGCAGCGGGAGATAATGGTGCAAATGGAGCGTGTTATGTCATTACAACAAAAGCGAGGTGGGCGAGGAAAGGAGAAATGAATTCTCTCAATTTAATTTGTGTATATAACTTTTATTATCTAATTTTAAAACTTTTTAAGACATTGTTAATTGTAGAATATTTATGGTGTGTAATATGATACAGTTAGTATGTTTTTTAATTTCTTAATTTTATGAAATTAGTGTATTTCTAATCTGTACGTTCGAATGTAAAAAAAAAAAAACGTTCCAACAAGATTTCACGTTCGAACGTAATTACATGATTTGACAATTAACGTTCGATGAAACCTCCGAACGTACCATGTTCGTTCGAACACTTCTTCTTTAACATTCGAACACACGTCCGAACGTTATACTCCTTATGTTCGAGCGGTGTTCCCATAACGTTAGAACAAAAATTTAAACGTTTAATGCATTTGGACGTATAAATGTCTGAATGCAAATATTATATGTTCGAACTATAATCAATCAACGAACGTCAACTTCTGTCATTCGAACGTAAATTGCTCAGGTTGGCGTTCGGACGTAAAAAATTACGTCCCAACGTTACTTTCTGTGACAGTTTTCAACCGTCATAAAAAACTGTAACGTTTGAATGTCACTCCGAACGGAACAACTCCAACCGTCACTAAAAGTATACCGTCATAAAAAACTGTAACGTTTGAATGTCACTCCGAACGGAACAACTCCAACCGTCACTAAAAATACTTTTAGTGACGGTTTAACAGTAAAGTGTCACTAAATGTATTCTATGACGCACATTAGGTGGCGGTTTCAAACCGTCACCAAATGTCTTTAGTGACGTTTTTCTAGTTTTTTGTGATGGTTTCCTCTGTCACAAAAGGCAAATTGTGTTGTAGTGATGCCAACTTTTCAAGAAAATTAAAATTGTTTCTTGGATGTCTTCAAAACATTTGGAAATTCAAGGCTTTGAATTTTTTGGTGACTACACCAGGGAATAGTCCCAATACAGATGGGATTTATGTTACCGAAACACAACATTTATTTGCCAAACTGCATTATCAGAACAGGTACACTCCAAAAACAATTAGGACTAGAAACTTGAGATTATCTATAATTTAGTAACAACTAATTACTATAAGATGTATTGGCAAAATATCTATTTTTTACAATATATTCTGAACTGGGTTGGAAGTAATTAGCTAAGAGACATATTATTTGTTGAAGGTGATGACAGTATTTTACCAGCCGCTGGGTCAAAAAATGTTCGGGCCACAGACATTACATGTGGACCACAAAATGCAGTTATACATGCAAAATTCGTGCAAACAATGAAGGCGTAGATTTCACAACTGCACAGCTAGGGGTTACTCCACAAACAAAAAGCTTTGTAGAGTAACATCACCTGCACTTGCTGCACCATAGATTGACAGGCTCTAAGAGGACTCTAGGTTGTGATTTAAATAAAAGAAGGAAGAAGATTGTATATATAGCCATGTATTTTTTGTTCCTATTCAATGTACCAGTAGCAAAAGTACTAAAGCAATATTGATTTTTTTTCACAATCTTTTGAGAACATTATTAATTTACTATATATTATTCGATTTGGTGTTATGAATATTCACATTTGGGTGGAACTTGCGAATGACACCGACTTAGATTCCCATAGCTCTAGGCCTAATGACCAAGAACAGGTTCGATTGCTTAATAAGATTTCTGTTGCTTACTGTTTGGGTGGATTAAGCTGGTACTCGAGAATGGTTAGTCGGGAATGGGGAAGAACAGAGAAGGGGAGAAGGGAATGGGCAAGCTGGTTCGCCGCAATACATGCTTTTTCTTGTAGTGACGTTGGATTTTAGAAACATTGAGGATTTTAATTTTGCTTTATTATGTCAACATATCTGGTTGTGTTTTCAGCTTAAAAATAAAAGTAACACAGAAAGTAAAACAAAATACAATGCATAATGTAAGCACCCGATCTTCCTCCGGCCAGTTACATTCTTTGGTTCAGCAACAAAAGATTAAATGGGCAAAAATGATCTGATTTCCCATAACTTTTGGGGGATATTTGATGCAAGCTGCTGTTAAATTAAAACGTATAAATCCCTATTGATCTATGTACTGATATGTGAAGTTCAAGACAGAAGCTACGCATTATGAACGGGACTGGTTCTAAAGCACATCAAAGTACGTAGGTGGACAAAGCACGGTTTTGTTTAAATAATTAACTCTCTTGTTTTTTTTTTATGTATAAAGTTTGAAAAATGAAAATACATACATATATATATATATATATATATATATATAAGAACTCGTGAAGAAAACGAGGGTAGCTGATTTTGTTGGCATGCAACAGTTTGAAAACAGAAAACAAGCGTAATGAAGGAAAAATAGATAAATTAAAATAGAGATGTTTCTCTACCCAAGCTATACTTCATATTAGAGATCCATATATATAATATATGTATATATAACTGTAAAAACTTAATTAATTCACCTAAATAGTGCAGCAAATAGAAAAACTAATGAGGAACATGCACAATAGCCAAAATATCCAGACCAATGTTGGAACCAAATGAGGTCAAGAGTGTGGACAAAGGAAACTATAAAAAACTGTACATTCACATTTAAATTAGCCCACAAATTCCAAAGTAATTAAGAAATATATATATATATATCACAATTTTATATATATTCTAAAAAACTGGTATGGTGATCACGTGAAGGAGAAAGCTGAGATCATAGATAGATATTAGAGACGTAGGACGCCCATTTTGAGGTAAAACATACATATAAATGGAAATAAAAACAAATGCTTCATTTGATCTTTCATTTAAGCGCCACCATTAAGCGCCGGACTAGATGTTGATGACATAGCTAAAATGTTGCAGGGGAGGGGAAAAGGAGGAAGATCAGGGAGGGATATTTGACTTGCTGATGATCATGATCGATGCATTAAAAGAAGAGGTCTAAGCTATGGATGCAAAGCCACTTCTACGAGATCTAACAGGAATCAATTACTTTGTTGGTAATTGTAATAGTAATTTTCACGACTTTTGGTACAAATCCATAATTAACAAACATACGTATAATATGCATGATAGGGTACGTACGTAGGGGTTATGATGTGATCCCATGGTCAGACATCTTACGTATTGGAATCTTACATGTAAATTAATATAAAGAAATTATATTTGATCCCATCAAATTAAACTCCAATATCTTTGGTGCTATGACCATTAAAGTACTATCAAAGTTGCACCCGGCCACCAATTTGAAACACTAAGTTGTAATTTGGCATGAGTCAGCTAGCAATATTGCCAAGATTTAATGAAAAATAGCGACATGCAGAGTCAGCTAGCATTAATGCCAAGATTTAAAAGAGAGCAAAAGTTGCAAGATGACGTGTTACGTATTGTAAATTGGGTGAATTTCTAAATTAATTAATCTTAAATGGAGATCAATACAATTAGTTTAATATAACATATGAAGTATTTTACTTACTAGTCAAATATTATAAAATTTCTATCTCTGATAGTTACATATGATCAGTATATCATACAGAAATGAGAGGGATGGATCTAAGTATTTGTATATATCAAAAACAGAAAATCGAAGGGCAATCAAAAAAGGCATTTATTCTATATCGATACAAAAGAAAGAGTTAACGTACGTACAGTAATTCATGATCCACAAAACAATTCCCACAAAACTCTAAGAAATGCACATTCAAACAAAGCAACATTCTTCACTGAAATCACTTAATTACATATTAGAAGGTACCAAAAAGGGCCATAAACGCGAACAGAAAAAAGGCTTTGTTTTTACAAGAATATCACCCATGAATTTTGCATTATACTAATATCCACAGCTTAGACCACCACATACACAAAAGGCAGATACAAAAATTAAACCTCAAGGAAGAACATGGAAATCAGATTGATAGTGACAAAAAATTATTATACAAACAAACAAGAAAGCTATGAAGCACTACAAGAAATGAAAGAAGGTTTCTCTAATAGAAAAATTAGACCCCAAAAATATAAATGAAAGGGAATTTATTCCCTGAAAATCAGCTCAGTCGTTTGCAAAATAAAGCCCAAAAACTTAGTTCCCAACCGAATATGGAGGCACTATTTCCCAATCTAATTCAAGGGGCAGGAAACGACTTGAAATATTGGAGCGATACCGCCGGGAAAGTCAGAAATCCGCATGTAAACTGGGGTACGAGGAACGTGGATTTGCAGGTGAGCTGTCCATGGAGGAACATCAAAGTATAGGGGGAGAAGGGTGTGGGAAAATGGGACTCCAAAGGTGAACGGAGGAGTTTCGACAGTGAGGCCTTCAAGTGGCGTTCCGTCCGTAGCAAACAGGAGTGACCATCAGCATAAACAGGAGGTGGAAGCGCCGGGAATGTATTTGGCGAAGTGGGTTTTCTATTTCTAGGTTTCGCCTAAGTGGAGAAGAACAGGCCATGGGGGGAGAAAGCTTGGGGGGAAATCTATCTATTTTCATGTTTTGGTGCCCCATAATCAATCCCGACGTAAATTATAGTGTCGCAAAAAGTTAAAACCTTTTTTGGCTCACGCATTTGCTATTGAAACCGAAACAATCGCTGCAAAAAACTTTTTAACTGAAGTCCAGGATAGAAACGCTAGTTTGGTGTTAAAAACGTGCGGCTAGTTGAAAATCACCGCAAATAATGTCCATTTGCAGAGATTGTTTTTGCAGCGATTTAGAAATCGCCGGGAAAGGATGTTTTTCTTGTAGTGGGTGAGTAAACTTTAGGTGGGTTAATATTTTATATAAAAAATGATCAGATTTTTAAAATCCTCTATAATTCTTAGGGTATTTTATTATCTAGAATTTTTTAAATTTAAACCAGAAAATTCAAATTAAATAATTAGAATTTTTACTACATGAAATTTTCTCACTTTTAAAGTAGGCTATAATATATGAGATATCCTAAATTAGGGAAAATTCTGGAAATTGTTGACGTTTGCTTATATTCATGATAAGCTATAGCTACTGGCTGAACAAGTAAACAAAAGGTAGTCATGTGGAATAACATGATTAGGTTTCATCATCATCGATTGTTCAACCTTATTTAGTTGGCATGCACTAGAGACTTGTGAGAGTGAAAGGGGTTTGTTTTCTATGTAATTTATGTTTAGAAAGATTTATTGAGATAATTTTTGTTCACGTGTACATTAATGCTTCTTTCTTTTATTTTACCTTGGACTTGTTATTTCTAATTTAATTTTCATCCAATTCGATTTTTAGTAGTATTTTCATTTAAGTGGTTACCATATACAAGAAATTGACCATCTAGCGAAAACGCCGCAAGCGCAAAGCTCTCTCGATAGCTTCAATAGTTCACTGAAAGCCTTTGGTATAATGAACTGCAAGAACAAAAGAAAGAGTAATTTTAGGACATATTAAGTTAACTTTTGGACTTTCCTTGAAGGCGATTTTCTTTCTCTCTGTAAATCTCGGGTTTCTTTTTTTACGACTCGTTCTCACGTTGCTGCTTGGGCTTACCCATGGCGGCACCCTCTGAACCTCTGGTGGCACTGTCGTGGGCGGGGCCGGGGGATAAAGGTGGCTCAGGTTCAATGTCGCATGCCCAAGCGTTGGTCCGCCTGGTGGAGTCCTCCTCTTTTAAGGTTACTATGCATTACCCGGTTGACATCAATGGGGAACTGGGATTCATTTTCCCGAAGCCAGAAATGACAAAAGCCGAGGAGGATTTTTGTTTTTCACTGGTTCTAAAGTTCATGCATTCAAGGCCTTCTATCGACAATATCAGGCTCGCGGTTATTAAATCCAGGGGTCGTCTTGAGATCCCAACAATCAGTTTCATGGATGAGTTTCAAGTACTGGTTCAATTGAAGAAAGAATGTGATTTTGTGCATGTATGGGCACGAGAGGGATGGAGGGGTTTACGTTTTGTATTTTCAGATGGACAAAGGATTTTGAATCACTCCTGGCTCCTCAATGGATTTATCTACCCGGTTGGCCAATGTACTTATACATGAAGAACTGCCTTCAAATTCTTGCTACAAGGTTTGGACGTTATCTTGGGATTGATAACGCTACTATAAACCTCACAAGAGCCTCGAGAATACGGATCTGTGTAGAAGTGGATATGTTGGAAGAGCCTGTGTCAGGATTTCCTATTGTTTTTTCTTCTACCAACCAAATCTGGTAGGAGGCCAGATACGGGAAGCCTGGCTTTTATTGCCAGAAATGTCATCGGCAGGGACACACATTTGTGGTGTGTAGGGTACGGGAGAAGAAACAAGAGGACAAAAAGAGCACTCATAAAAAAGTTTGGCAGGCAAATATTGACAGCTTTCTTACCATACATGCACAGCATCAACTCTTAGTCTACTTTCCTTTTGTAATTAGCTTATTCTTAGGACTCTATCAACTTAGTCCTCTTTCCTTTTGTATAATGTTTCCTTACATAGCTATTTTCCTTATATAGCTCATTGTACATCTATATATTTTGTAAAGCTTAATACGAATCGTATGAATTTCCAGTGCAATATTTCCTTCCTTCTTCCTTCTTAACATGGTATCAGCCTAAAGAAAAGATCCAGCCATTCACCCATGGCCGAAAGCCCCATCCCACCTATTCCTTCCTCTTATCTTCTCCACCCCTCTGATTCTCCTAGTTTAATTCTCGTCAATGGCCTTCTCACAGGCGACAACTACCCAAAATGGCAAAAAGCCATGACTAGAGCCCTTAATGCCAAGAATAAGCTTGGCTTTGTCAATGGCACCCTCATACCTCCTGCATCTACCAAACCCGAATATACTCAGTGGAACCAAACAAAGGATATGGTCCTTACCTGGCTCCTCAACTCCATCAGCCCATCTCTTGCTAATTCCCTCGAATACCATACCGACCCCCGCGCTGTCTGGCTCGACCTTTCTTCCCGTTTCTGCCATGGAAACAATGCCCGCATTTATCATCTCAAACGAGCTCTCTCTTCCCTGCACCAAACCACAAATTCTGTCCATGAATATTTCAACCAAATCAAACAGCTATGGGATGAACTTAGCCATCTCCAAACTGCAACTGACCTCAAAGACCTGCAACGACAGGCTGATGATGAACATGTTTTCCAATTTCTTCTTGGGCTCAACGATTCTTTTGCTCCTCTTCGCACCCAAATTCTGGCAATGGACCCGCTTCCTCCTATCGGCAAAGTGTTCTCCATCCTGTTTCAAGAAGAGCAACAGAGGCTCCTCAACCTCCAACCATCATAATCCGAAACCATGGCCATGGCTACCCATACCGCAACTCGCCCACGACCTCCACTGAAGTGCACCGCATGCGGCAAAGATGGCCACACGCGTGATCGCTGCTGGACCCTCATCGGGTACCCTCCAGGCCGAGAGCCTCGCACCCACAAAGCACGGTCGTCCATCTTAGGGCCACCTCCGTCAGCTGCGAACCCGGTTTCCCTTCCCTCTCCATCGACTGCAAATCTGGTTTCTCTTCCTCCAGAGTTGTATCAGAAGCTGCTTCACCTCCTAGCACCGTCGCCTGCACCGATCGACCCATCCCCTGCAACCTTTGCTGGTAACCTCTTCTCCCCATCTGATTTTACCTTCGATCGACGCCTCCATTGGGTGGTGGACAGTGGTGCGAGTCACCACATCTGCCACCAATGGGATGCCCTTGCCGATTTGAAGCCCCTTGCCACCCCTCATCACATTCGGCTCCCAACAGGCCAAGATATCCCAGCCGAAGGCCTGGGTTCTTGTCATCTCTCTCCCTCTCTTATATTACAAAATGTTTTTTATGTCCCACTTTTATCTTTCAATTTACTCTCAGTTTCCCAAATTGCCCTCCATAATTCTTGTCTTATAACTTTTTCCTCTAAATCTTGTTTATTTCAGGACTCTCAATCGATGAAGCCGATTGGAGCGGGTGATCTATGCAATGGGCTCTACGTGTATCGTCCCGAACCTCCCGTTATTTTTGCTGTTCCATCTACTGCAAATAAGACCTTATGGCATCAACGTCTAGGTCATCCCTCCAGTTTTAATATTCCCAGCATTTTTAATTCTTCTTGTACTCTTTCTGATTGTGATGTTTGTGCTCGTTCTAAACACACTCGATTACCTTTTTCCAATTATGCAAATAAAAGTGATTCTCGTTTTAATCGCATTTTTTGTGATATTTGGGGTGGTTATCGCACGGCATCCTTATGTGGCGCTCATTATTTTCTCACAATTGTTGATGATTTTTCTCGCACCACATGGGTTTATCTTATGCGTTTTAAATCTGAGGCTTACACCCATTTAACGCACTTCTTCGCCCTTGTCCAAAATCAATTTAACACCACCGTCAAAATTATTAGAACTGATAATGGACAAGAATTTCTTTCCCATCAATTTCAAACATACTTGCACACACACGGCATCATTCATGAACGTACTTGTGTTGAAACTCCTCAACAAAATGGCGTTGCGGAGCGTAAACACCGGCACCTTCTAAATGTTGCCCGCAGCCTTCGCTTTCAAGCACACTTACCCCTATCTTTTTGGGGCGACTGTGTCCTCACTGCAGCCTACCTCATCAACCGCACCCCTAGCCGCACACTCCAAAATAAATCACCTTTTGAAATTTTATTCAATAAAATTCCCCACTATGACCATCTTCGTGTCTTCGGTTGTCTTTGTTATGCACAAACTCTCAGCGCTCACCGCGATAAATTTTCTCCCCGTGCCACTAAATGTGTCTTCCTTGGCTACCCGAGCACCCACAAAGCCTACAAGCTCTACAATCTCCAAACCCAGTCCGTCTTCTACTCCCGGGATGTCACTTTTCACGAACACACATTCCCTTTCCAAGACCTTCATGACATTTCTCCTCTCCCCGACCCTATTGTTTCTCTTCCCGACCCTATTGTTCCTCTTCCCGTCCCTGAACCTATTATGTCTCCTGACCCTCCGACCCCTTCTGACACCCCTATCTCTTCTGCTTCCCCGACCCCTGCGACCTTACCCAGCTCCTCTCCTCCTGCTCCTCGTCCTCGTCGCACTATTACGCGACCTGCCTACCTTCACGACTATCTTTGTCCCACCCTACATGCGGAGCCCACGACATCTACACCTGCTTCACCGGCTTCAGGTACTGCTCACCCTTTGTCTGCTTTTCTTTCATATTCTCGTTTTTCTCCCTCACATATTACTTATTTGAATGCTCTTACATCTTGTACTGAACCCTCTTGCTATACCACTGCTATCCGCCACTCTCACTGGCGCGAGGCCATGACTACTGAGCTTCGTGCTTTAGAGGATAATTCCACCTGGACTCTTGAGCCTCTCCCTCCCGGTAAGAAACCCATTGGGTGCAAATGGGTTTTCAAAACCAAACTCAAAGCCGACGGATCTATCGAGAGATACAAAGCTCGGCTCGTTGCCAAAGGATACACTCAGGTTGAAGGCCTTGACTACCATGAGACTTTTGCCCCGGTTGCCAAAATGACCACGGTCCGCTGCTTATTGGCTGTTGCAGCTACCAAAAATTGGATTATTCATCAGCTCGATGTCAATAATGCCTTCTTGCACGGCGATCTTGATGAAGAAGTCTACATGACTCCACCACCTGGCTATTGTCCCAAGGGAGAGACGCGTTTGTCGCCTTCGAAAATCCCTCTATGGCCTCAAACAAGCCTCCCGGAACTGGTTTTTTAAACTAACCTCTGTGCTTCTTGATGCAGGTTTCCATTCGTCTCAGGCCGATCACTCTTTGTTCACTCTCACTACTTCCACCAGCATTGTTCTTGTTCTTGTTTACGTTGATGACATCCTGGTTGCTGGTAACGACCTCTCTCAAATTGAGATTTTCAAGAAAATTCTCTCCACTCATTTTAAGACAAAGGACCTTGGTTTCCTCAAGTACTTTCTAGGACTCGAAGTTGCTCGTTCTCCCACAGGCATCTTTCTTAATCAGCGCAAATATGCCCTCGACATTCTCTCTGACAGTGGACAACTTGGTGCACGAACTGCTTCCTTTCCTATGGAGCAACATTTGAAGCTTACTACCCAAGATGGCGATCTCCTCCCTGATCCTGGCCTTTATCGTCGTCTTGTTGGTCGTCTCATCTATCTGACCATCACCCGACCTGACATTGTTTATGCCGTCAACACGCTCAGTCAATTCATGCATGCTCCTCGGGCTCCCCACATGACTGCCGCTACCAGAGTTCTTCGCTACATCAAAGGTTGTCCGGGCCAAGGCATCTTCTTTCCTTCTTCCAACAGTACACATGTTTCAGCTTATACAGATTCTGATTGGGCCAGCTGCCCCATCACCCGCCGCTCTACCACCGGCTACTTTATTCAGTTAGGCACCAGTCCGATCTCATGGCGCACCAAGAAACAGCATACAGTCTCTCGTTCTTCTGCTGAAGCTGAGTATCGAGCTATGGCCGTCACCACCTGTGAACTCACTTGGTTAAAACAGCTTCTCACTGATCTTGGTGTCCCCCATCCCGAGCCTTTTACTCTCCATTGTGACAATCAATCTGCACTGTACATTGCACACAATCCTGTGTTTCATGAGCGTACCAAGCACATTGAGATTGATTGCCATATCATTCGCGACAAAATTCGCTCGGGCCTTCTCAAAGCTGTTCACACTTCTTCAAATGAGCAACTTGCGGATATCTTCACCAAAGCCTTGGGACAGGAACTTTTTCATCATTTTTCGCGCAAGTTGGGCATTACAGATCTCCATGCGCCAACTTGAGGGGGAGTATTGACAGCTTTCTTACCATACATGCACAGCATCAACTCTTAGTCTACTTTCCTTTTGTAATTAGCTTATTCTTAGGACTCTATCAACTTAGTCCTCTTTCCTTTTGTATAATGTTTCCTTACATAGCTATTTTCCTTATATAGCTCATTGTACATCTATATATTTTGTAAAGCTTAATACGAATCGTATGAATTTCCAGTGCAATATTTCCTTCCTTCTTCCTTCTTAACAGCAAAGGCTAAGAAGACTATGGGAGAATTGACTCAGACTGCTATTGATTTAGGGAAGGTGGCGCCAGCCATTGAGGGGGTGGTATTGACAACGGATAGCCACAAGGAATTGCAGCATCTGGGGGTTTCACATTCTGAAAACTCTGATCGGAATGAGCAGGAAATTGATTTTGGCTGGTTCTAATGTGGCAGTGGCAGTGGTAGTAGGACGGCATAGGAATGGGGATTATGTCCGCTGAAGAGGTCTGTGAAGAAATATTGTGTGATGCGGTGCCGGAAAAACAATCAAATCTTGTTGGCAGTGCTCGAGAGATACAGGGGGAGCAAGACATGGGAATTTCTTTTGTTCTACATGAGGAGAAGAATTCAGCAGATGCTATTGGGATAGAAGCTTTGGGATAGTGTGTGATTGTTAATGAAATTCTGGAATCGGAATGTGGTTTGGCTCGACGTAACATGCATGACAGTCAGGAAAATCATGTCATTTTAGCGGACTACTCGTATAAAGATGAACATGATAGGACATTGGATTTGGCAAAAGAAAAGGCTTACGAATCTGATAGGGAGATCCAAGGTATGTCGGGCAACAGTACGAATGTTTCTGTGAGAAAGTCTTTGCGGGTGTCCACTCGTCCCCAAAAAATTAATCTATGATAGACACTATTTTAGTGTGGAATATAAGGGGGTTAGGTAGGTCTAACAGACGGTTGAAAAATATAAGGGGGTTATGGTTGCCATTTCTTAGCCTTTTGCTCCGGAAGATAAAATGCATAGTCTGGGAAGTTTTCTGGGTTTTCCGAATTTTTGTTGTAATGAGGCTAAAGGTGGCAAGCTTCGGTTGTTTTGGAGGGAGTCGCTTGCCTTTGAGGAGGTATGTAGTTCAACTCAAATGATCTCTGGATATGTAGTGCTGGATAATAAAAAGATCTTTTTAACTATCGTTTATGCTAAATGTACGCATCTTGAATGTCGGGACCTTTGGAGGGATTTGGAGGAAATGCAGGTTGTGGATTTTCCATGGCTAGTAGTGGGGGATTTTAATGTTATTCGCAGGAATGAGGAGTGGATTGGTGGGATTCTCAAACCCTTGGTCTCTATGGAAGATTTTAATAGGTGTTTAGATTGGTGCGACATTGTTGAGCTATCTAGCAGTGGACAACTCATGTCTTGGTGCAATGGACAAGAGGGACTTTCTCGTAGTTGGGAAAAGTTGGATAGGGCATTGATAAACACTAAGTTCTCTTCCCAGTTTCCATCTGCTCATTTTAAGTATTTGGTGAGGAAAACATCAGACCATTGTCCCATGGTGATTCATTTTGCGAGAGTGGAGGAACTGTATGGACCTTATCCCTTCAGGTTTTAGAATATGTGATGTTCTCATGAAGATTTCTTGTCTTGTGTCAAAGAGGTTTGGATGTTACCAGTTCGCTCGAATGGCCTTTGGAAGCTTGTCAAAAATTTAAAGAAAGCAAAACTAGCATTGCGGCTTGGAATAAGTCTGTTTTCTGATAGGTGGATACTCACCTTCGGGCACTGGAAGAATGTGTGGAAACTATGGAACATGAACTTTAGGTTGGTCACTCTCAAGAGGTGGAAGCTGATTTTCTTATGTCCAAAATTGAACTTGATGTCTGGGAGGGTAGAGAGGAAACCAGGTTGGCTCAAATTGCAAAGAAAAACTGGTTGCTTGAAGGTGACCAAAACAACAAATTTTATCATGCAGTTGTTAATCAAAGAAGATCAAAAAGTGTGATTTCTCAAATGAAGCTCTCTGATGGATGTGTATTGGGGAATCCGGAAGAGGTTCACTTGGGTGCTACCAAGCATTTCTGGAATTTTCTTACTGATAGTCCAGTCTTGGTGGATCTTACACTGTTGTTGGGTTGTAATTTTTCGACTACAGAGAATGATGCACTTTGTATGGCTCCATCTGAGGAAGAGGTCAAAGAAGCTCTCATTCCTATTCCAAGGCAAAGCATTCCTGAACCTGATGGCTTCGGCTATGCTTTTTTATTGCTTGCTGCGATATTGTTAAAGATGATGTTGTTAAGGTGGCAACAGATTTCTTTCATGGTACACCTTTGCCCAGGTACTTTTCTTTTTCTTATATTGTTTTAATTCCCAAAGTGCAGGACCTTACTAATTTTGATAAACTCCGCTCGATTAGTCTTTGTTCGGTGGCTTATAAGATTTTTTCGAAGATCATAGTCAAATGATTGATGCGGATTCTTCATAATTTGATCTCTATGGAACAAGAGCTTTTGTGCCAGGGAAGAGCATTTTTGAAAATATTACTCTCGCACAAGAAATGGTTCACTCTCTTCACAGGAAGACTTGTGGGGGCAACATTATGGTGAAAATCGATATGGCTAAGGCTTATGATCTGGTGGATTGGGCATTTCTTTTGAAGGTTTTGAATTGTTTTGGTTTCTTGGATAATTTTTGTAGATTGATGCAGGAATGTATTCAATCCCCTTGGTTTTCTACGATGATGCATGGGACTTATAAAGGATTTTTCAAACCTTCTCGCGGTTTGCGTCAGGGAGATCTTTTGTGTCCTCATTTGTTTATTTTAATGGAGGAGGTTTTGACTAGCCTTTTGCGGAAAATTTTTGATGAGGGTCGTATTAAAGGTTTTCACCATCCAATGAGAGCTCCTCTTATTTCTCATTTATTATATGCCGATGACCTTTTGGTTTTTGTCAATGGTAGTAAGAGATCGGTGAAAAGGCTTATAGAGACTTTGGGGATTTATGAGAAATGGTCTAGACAATTAATGAGTAAGGAAATATCAGCTCTCTTTCCTTCAAAGCTAATTAATGTTTCCAGAGTACGTAGCCTGGTGAGAGTTACGGGTTTAAGGTTGGTCATTTTCCATTAACTTATTTGGGGGTGCCTTTGGTTTTAGGTAGAGTTACGAATAGAATTCTTGAACCACTTGTGGAAAAAATTCGAAAAAAAGTGGTTGGTTGGAAGTTCAAGTTATTCTCGCAAGGGGGCGTCTTATTTTGTTGCGTCATGTTTTATCTTCTATGATGATCCGTATTCTTGTTGTGATGAATGTTCCGATGGTTACTATTCAGAAAATCAATTGCATTTTGTCGAATTTCTTTTGGGGAAATGTTGATGGTTCGCCTAGAACTAAATGGAGAGCTTAGAGTAAGATTTGCAAACCCACTAGTGATGGAGGTTTGGGCATTAGAGATTTAAAAGAGGTCCAACGTGCTCTACATATGAAAATGGCATGGCGTCTCCTCTCGGTGTATAATTTATGGACTTCTTTTTTTCGTGCTATGTATCTAAAGCGGAAACATGTGTCAACTGCTATTCTAGAGGGCTTTAATTTCTGGAAGTCTATGATTTCTATTTTACCAGAGGTCTGTGATAATGCTAAAGTGTTGGTTTGAGGAGGAAATTCTTCATTCTGGTATGATCGTTGGTTAGCATCAGGAACTCTCTCGGATATGGTTAGCACCAGGGCCTCTTGCTGTATAACAATTGGGATTTTGACATGTTGGTGGATCTGGTTGGGGAGAGCACGACAGCATACATTGCTTCCAATATTGTGGCTGGTAGGGGGGGAGGATGCTTTTATTTGGAAGCCTAATACTGAAGGTAATTTCTCTTCTTCTAGGGCTTGGGAGATCATTAGAGGTAAGGGTGAGCCGGTTCCATGGTTGGATTGGATATGGCACAATAGTCTCCCTAAGAAGATATCCATTTGTACATGAAAAGCAAGATTTAAATGCCTTGTCGTTGATGATTGAGTGCAACACAAGGGGATTTCTTTAGCATATAGTTGTAACTTTTGCAAGAGAAAATAGTGTGAAACTTTAAATCATGTGCTTTGCTCTAAGGATCTAGCCAGACAAGTTTGGGAGTTTGCAAGTGTAGCTTTTAGTGTCTCATGCATGCAAACTCCCGCTTGGTGGGCTCGTGTTTCTTCTTGGTTTGCTTGTGCAAACAAATTGTCTTTCAAAGGGAGTTTGGTTGTTATGGTGCCATGTTTGGTCACTTGGAAACTTTAGCATAGCAGGTGTAAGGCTAGGAAGGAAGGACACCCTCAAAGTGCTCAAAGTGTTTGGTTTCCTTAAAGTTTTGGTTACATTGGCTGGCGGGAGATATTAGAAAAAAAGGGAATTTGTCTCTTTCTGAGGAGCAATTTCTTTCTTCTCTTAACCTACAGGTTGCGTCGGTTTCAGTTAGGCGACATAGTCTGGTGGCTTGGCAGAAACCACTTGAGGAGTGGATTAAATTAAACTGTGATGGTAGTTGTCGTGGTAATCCGGGGAGTAGTGGTGGAGATGGTGTGATCTGAGATGAGTCGGGGAGAGTTATGGGGCTTTTTTGGCCTATTTTTGTAATATCCCGTATTTTAGTATTTTTTTTAATTGAATAATTATTTTATTTAATTTAAATATTGGTTCTTTTGTTTTAATTTATCATGTTTATTGTTGGGTTAATTTTCAATTTTTAAGTTGTGAAATTATTTTTAATTTGTCCTTCTTATTATTAATTATTGTTTATTTTTTTTATTTTTTTAAAGTACACTTGATTTTAATTTATTTTAAGGACTTCAATATTTTTTTATTTATTAATATTGAGTTGTAGTGTTTTAATTTGACTTTTATTTATTTTTATTTGTCTCTTTTTCTTTTGTTGGACTTACTATTTTCGGACTGGGCTTGTTTTGGTTTAGTTTTATTTTTTTCTTTCGGCCCAGCCCAGTTGGATTTCCAGCCCCTAATCGTGAGCAGCCCAACCCAGCCTTTCATTTTATCCATGCGGCGTCGTTTACTCCCAGCCTTAGGGCTTTTTCCTCTTCTCTTCTTCCTTCTTGTTCTTTCATTCTTCTTCTCCTGCGCCGACCCCTCTCTTTTTCCTCTGCACTGCTCTGTTTTGTTCTTCCTCAAGCCGTGCATTAACTTCTTCTTCTCTTCTCTTCTCTTCATTTCTTTTTCTGTTTCTTCCTTCAGGTTCTCCATTTTCGGTTCCAGTTTTTCTTCACAAACCAGTGATATTTTTTCTGGTCTATCCGAACTACAATATTCCTCTCCTTTGCATTTTCAGTTTTTCCTCTTCAAGTCAGTGAAGCCGCACGCCGTTTTGTTCCATGCGGTGAGCTACGTTCTCTCTCGGTCTCTCTCGCCCTCACGCCCAGCTCAACAGCATCACTGCACACTACCTCACGTCCGAACACCATGAAAACAACCCAGCAACTTTCCTCTGTTTTGCTATGCCAAAACAGAGCAGTTTTTGTACTCTCAGCTCCTTTTTCCTCCCCCTGCCCGACCACCCACCACCTTCACGCACCTTCATCTGCCAGAGGAAGACATCGGAACACTTTCGGACACTGCCCAGCCACCGAGATCACCACCGTCGGCCTCCATTCAGCTCACTGTCCCGTAGAGCCTCCCTATCTCTATCGGTGAGCATGTTGTTTTTATTTTTTTTCTTTGTTTTCTCTCTGTCGCACGAAGTGTTTCTTGTCTGGGTAGTTGAAATCCCATGCACGGTTGTTTTGTGAATTTCAGCTTGGTTATACGTGAGTCAACTTGGATCAGGTTCTAAACTACCCTCATCATCAGAATAATTATAAAATAATCATGTTTTGATGTTTTTGTATTAAACTCAATTTCTATGGGTTTTGTTTTAAATACAAGATTTTATAAATAAAAGAAGTAAAGATTTGAAATATATTATTACTATTAAAATATGAATTTTAGAAGTATATAGTAAGTGAAAGATTTTATTTTGAACCCTTTAAAGAGATATTATTTAGTCTATTTTTTATTAAATGAAATTGTTGCTTCCCAATCTTTTTTTTGATCATTTTTGTTATAATTAGTAAGTATATTACTATGCGATTTTAGAAATATTCAGAGTTTAGTGGTCAGGGAAATTATGTGGATATTGAGGAATTTGGGAAGTGACGATATTTTAGGAATAATTAGAATTTTGGGTTTTTGAGGAATTAAAAATAGATTATTTTAGAAGCTTAGGCTTGAATATCGACAATAAGAGATTGATTGAAAATTGATGGAAATTTACGTGATTATCTTATAGGTGATGATTATTTTTGCTCGGCATTGTTGAGAAAATTTTTGGAAAAGCTAAGAAGTCCAGGTAAGCGGGGTTCCTATACTAGATTTTGCATAAAATAAAATGATCTGAGGTCGATTTTGGAGAATATGCATATTTTGTTATGAAAAGAAATTTTGGAAACGACCTCAGTTATTTGTTCTGCATACTCATGAAGCTCTGTATAAGAAGAAAATGTTTTCTGTCATGACTGATGTAGACATGAGCTTATTTTGACATTCTGTTTTTGAACTGTGTAAAAGAGAGCGAATATGAAATTTTGTGCATAAATTATATTTCTGTGATCTGATTCTGTTCTGTTCTGAAAATGTTCTGTACTCTGATATGATAAGATGTGATTTTTGAAACCTCTGGCATGACATTCTGTTTCTGCTCTGTTCTGTTTCTGACC